>CAMZMU010000121.1:24691241-24803671 GCA_947311845.1 Poa pratensis
TCAAATTGAAGAGTTCTTTCTAGCGTTCCTTAAGGTTGATGACACATCTGGTTTGGGCTTATTTAATGAATTGCTTCGTGCATTGAAGTCTTTTGGTCTTAATATTGACAACGTGAGTGGACAAGGTTATGATAATGGTTCAAACATGAAAGGAAAATATCAAGGGGTACAAAAACGAGTACATTAAATAAATCGAAGAGCGTTATATATGCCATGTGCTTGTCATAGTCTTAATCTCACACTTTGTGACATGGCGAATTCATGCAGTAAAGCTATTACATTTTTTGGTGGTGTCTGATACGTCTCAAACGTATCTATAATTTCTGATGTTCCATGTTTATATTATACCAATTGCTACATGTTTTATATACACTTCATAGCATTTTTATGCATTTTCTGGGACTAACCTATTAACAAGATGCCACAGTACCAGTTCCTATTTTCTGCTGTTTTTGTATTCCAGAAAAGCTATTCTGGAAATATTCTCAGAATTGGACGAAACTTGGACAGGACCTCCTATTTTTCCAACACGTACACGGAGTCCAAAGGAGAGATGGAGGCGACCTAGGAGGCAGCCACACCATGGGGCGGCGCGGGCCCACCTCCGGCCGCGCCGTGGGGTGGTGTGGCCCCCTCGGTTGCCCTCCGACGCCGCCCTTTCGCCTATATATTCACCCCGCGGAGAAAACCCTAAGAAGAAGAAGGATTTTACGAGAAACACTCCAGAGCTCCGCCGCCATCGAAACCTAGTTTCGGGGGTCAGAAGATCTCGTTCCGACGCCCTGCCGGGACGGGGATTGACCCCCGGAGCCTTCTCCATCGACGCCACCGCCTCCATCATGCTCCGTGAGTAGTTCCCCCATGGACTACGGGTTCTAGCTATAGCTAGTTGGTACTCTCTCCCATGTACTTCAATACAATGATCTCATGAGCTGCCTTACATGATTGAGATCCATATGATGTAATCGGTGTTGTGTTTGTTGGGATCCGATGAATTGTTACATTATGATCAGTCTATCTATTAAAGTTTGTGAAGTTATTGTTGCTGCAATCTTGTTGTGTTTAATGCTTGTCACTAGTGCACGAGTGGCATGATCTTAAATTTAAGCTCTACAATTATTGCTTAGATAGTATCTACAAGTTGTTTGCACATGTCTCTGTCCGGAACCCGAGGCCCCAGAGTGACAGCAACTGGGATAACCGGAGGGGATGGTTTTGATATGAGGATCACATGTTTCACCAAGTGTTAATGCTTTGCTCCAGTGCTCTATTAAAAGGAGTACCTTAATTACCAGTAGTTTCCCTTGAGGCCCCGCTGCAAACGGGCTGGTAGGACAAAAGATGTTATGCAAGTTTCTCATTGCGAGCACGTATGACTATATATGGAAAACATGCCTACATGATTAATAGACTGGATGTTCTGTCTTAATGCTATTTCAATTCTATCAATTGCCCAACTATAATTTGTTCACCCAACACTTGTTATTGGAGAGTTACCTCTAGTGTAGATAGCTGGGAACCCCGGTCCATTTGCCATCATCATTGCTTTCCGGTCCATATACACGCCATCAAAGTAGTACCATCTATTTTCTGGTGCCATTGCCTCTGTGTTACTGATACTATTGCTCTCATATTACTGCTGCTTTCACATCACGTTTGTTACTAGTGCTTTTCCAGGTGCAGCTGAATTGACAACTCCGCTGTTAAGGCTTATAAGTATTCTTTGTCTCCCCTTGTGTCGAATCAATAAATTTGGATTTTACTTCCCTCGAAGACTATTGCGATCCCCTATACTTGTGGGTCATCAGTGTCCAATGAATATATGTATTGTTTTCAAGTTCAACTAAAAGATGGAAAGTTCTCCTAGACCATGTTCCAAGTTTGACTCTTAAATCTTTGTCTAATACCCGCTGGGAGAGTAGGATTAAAAGTGTCAAGTCTATTAGATATCAAGCTCCTGAACTAAGGGCCGCTTTGTTTAAATTATCTAAATCTGGTGATGATGCCAAAGCAAGAAGTGATGCAAAAAAATTATATGATGTGATTGGTAATTTTGAGTTTTTACTTGGTATGGTAATTTGGCATGATATTTTATTTGCTATAAATATGGTCAGCAAAACGTTGCAATCTCCTTCCATGTGTGTTGACTCTACTTTGCAACAGATTGAGGGTGTAATGAAATATTTTGATAAGTATAGAAGTGAAGGTTTTTTTAGCTAGTTTGGATATTGCCAAAAAACTTGCAACTGATATGAACATCCGAGCATCATTTCCAATAAAAAGACGTATTACTAGGAAGAAACATTTTGATGAAAGTGACAATGACGATAATAACAATGAAGAATTTTTAGCCGCTGAGAAAGCTTTTGAAGTTAACTTCTTTTTCTATGGTTGACATGGCAAATACTTCTTTGAAAAAAAGATTTAAGGAACAAACAGTTTTCAAAGAAATATTTGGGTTTCTGCTTATCTCATCAAATTTGAAGTCACTAGATGATATTGAGCTACGAAATTGTTGCTAAAGTTTGCTACAACCTTCACTCATAAGCGTTTATGTGATGTTGAGTTGGATTTTTTTATGAATTAAGAATGTTGCAAATGACCTTACCAGATGAGCCAATGTGTGCTATTTAGTGGGTTTACACGCGGGTTTTTAATACCCACGTGGGTGCGGGTATAGTACAAAATTTGTACCCAGACACGGGTGTGAGTATGGGTGTGGTTAAGATACGAGGACGCGGGTCCGGGTTTGGTTAAGCTTTACCCACACACCCAATGGGTGCGGGTGCCATCGGGAATCCAGCTAACACAGGAGTTTGTGCCTAAGTATAAATGTGTACACATCGTATTTGGTACGCTCTCAGCATCGGAGCATTGCAAATTAGACAGCACGCCACTGTTCGTGTACATCTGCTATTGCTCAATTAAAAAAAATGTTCTGCATTAATTAAAAAATGTTCTGCATTGTTTAAGAAATGCTACTCCCAGAAGGATTGTTTTCTATCGCTTGCTTTCTGCCAAGTACAACCAGTTTTTTCTGTTCCGTTGGGAGGATCACTTCAGTTTACTGGTTCAGAGATGACGATTTGATCGATCGGACGTGGCAACAGGAAACGAAAATACATAGCACTGATTCTTTCCACATCGAGTTTGGATCATGGTGAGCAGAAAGGTCTCGTGATCAACGTGCATATCTGCAGCCAAAGGAGCAGAGTGGCCGCCGTCAGGACGTCAGGTTATCTATCTGCTCAGAACGATAGTTTCAGAATTCAGACCAACAGCAACACCATTTTTTCATTCATTCAGACACACGGCTGGGCCAGTCAACGGTTCAAGACCTGGTATGCTTAACACATCTGATTCCGTTTCGCAAATGCTGCCCAACAGACATTTTGTATCAGCCGGTGACGAAAGTATATTTTTGTTCTTCAACTTTATCCCCATTCAGACAAGCAAGCAAGACACCCAACACCTTTCATGCATGGCTCGAGCTCACGGCAAGGTGCGACAGCTGCCGGTAGCTCTGAGTTGAGCGGCGGCGTCCTTGCAGGTGTGCTGAGGCTCCGGCCTCGAGCGCAGCAGGGCTTGGCCTCCTGCGGAGAGCCTCCGACTCCATGTGTTGAGGCTGCGGCGGCGGCAGGATGCGGGCTCCGGCCTGTAGCTCGCCTCTGGCGAGATGGGGCGGGGTGGCGGCCCCCCTCCAAGCTCCGACGACGGCGTCCTCTCCAGGGCGGCGGTGCCCTGCTGCTCCACCTCCGCCCGCGAGGTCGCCAGATCGGGCTCGATCTGGCCCGTCGACGTTGCTGGCGGCGAGGTAATGTGGTGGCCCTTCTGCGTCGACGCCGTGGTCGCGCGGTTTGGGGTGTGTGGTCCAGCGGAGGTGCGGGCTGGTCTGGCCGGTCGCGGGAGGTTGGTGGCCGTGAAGCTCCGGATGAAAGTCTTGCCGGCTTTTGCCGGCCGGTGGCGACGACGTCCCTGGGCGTCGCTCTCCTCCTTGGAGACGCCACCTTAGAGTTTTCTCGGCCTTCCCAATCTCGGATCAAGATCTTTGGGTGAAAGCCTAGACCCGGATGGGCCGGGCGACGGCGTCGTTCTCACGTCGCTGACCCCCTTGGGGGCGTCGTCTTTAAGATCTCGATCCCATCCGCTCTCCATCAGGCTGGTCGCACACATCATCGCGATTGGCAGGTGCCCGGTCGGCGGTGAAGTGAGTTCCGTGTGGTGGCTTGTGTGGCGACGACGACGATGGCGTGTGAGGGTTTGGTCGCGGCAAGACTTCATAGTCGGCTCTGCTCCGGCGTGTCCGAGTATCTTCGTTTTGGTCTCCCTGGGCTGTCGGAGCTGCTTTGGAGCGGTGTACGATGACCTGCAGGGGTGGTCCTGTGGTGAAGATCTTCTTCGGCGCAGGTCTTGCGCATCTCCTCTCCGGAGCTCATCATCAGAATCGGAGCTGTCTTCCCTGCGTGAAGAGCCATCTGTTTGGCATAGCCCGGCGTGGGCTTCTCGACGCGACTTCGGCGACGGTCTCCTTGGCGGTCTTCCGATGAAGTCAGAGTCGCTACAGGTGTGCAGCTTGATGACGATAACACCAGGGACAACCACGACGGCGACTCTAGCTTTGGTGGTGTGTGTGCAGCTTGTGGGGGTAGCCAGGGTGGCTGTGTATGCCCTTGCGACGATCGTGTTCCATGACGGTTGTCGAGGGTGTTGTTTTGGTTTTAGTCCGGTTTCCCGCTAATTAACCGGCCAATTCCCCTTCTTCTTAATTAATGAAAATGACAAGCTCGGTTCTAAAAAAAATTTAATTAATTTTGTGGAAGCAAGCACTAAAGTCGAAAGGGTTCTTGATTTTTGATGAGACGTCAAAATCTCCAAACTCTTTTCCGCGTGCTGCTATTCGCATCAAATCTGCCTGGAAAGAGGAACTAGACCGTACTTCATCTGTCCCCAAATAGGTGACGTGTAAATTTTATCAAGATAGACAACCTTTTTCACGGTTGACTAAAATATATAAAAGATAAATAGAGAACTTAAATACTGAATAAATAGATTATGAAAATAAATCTTATGGTGAATCCACTCCTATGGGTTTGGTATTACAACCGCTGTTGTATACTTACTCCGTTTCTAAGTGTAAGTTTTTTTTTCTTTTCCGATTAGTACTTATCCATACATATTTTAGTAAGTAGTTCACTCATTTTTACTCTGTATTTAGTCTATATTGAAATATGCAAAACATTTTATATTATGGAACGGGAGGAATATATATATACTCCCTCCGTCAAAAAATAAGTGTCTTAAGTTTGTCCAAAAGTGGATGTATCTATACATGAAACATGTCTATATACATCTACTTTTGTGCAAACTTGAGACACTTGTTTTGAGACGGAGGGAGTAATTGATAAAACTTGTAGAAAGAATTGACGTTTGGACACAATTTATATGTCACCTATTTAGGCACAAAATGTGTGGTTCACATCGATCATACATGGCGCGCTACCAGGCACCTGAGCATTTAGTTTGCCTCTCATGCAAGCTAGGCCACGGAAGAAAGTGAGAGAGGAAAACTAATTTGGATGTTTGATGCGACCTTAAGCGACAAGATAATAACCCGAAATGTTGGATCCTGTTGAGAAGGAAAAATGGTATGGTGAGCATGTCGAATTAAACCAGTTTTTCAGCTCCACGGATACTGACCGGCTAGAAGTGTGCGTACAATATACGTCTGGGCGTCTTTGTCGCACGGAGTGCTCCTACTGTTCATGTCATCGCACTGCTACTATATTGTAATTAATTTTCTGAAAATATACGGATTAATATTACGAAAACACAGACGTTGGTTGGTCGCTTTCATCCTGCAGAACATAACGGATTATGTGCAAATATTTGTCCATTTGGTCCATTATCACTTTATTCTACTTGCTGGGACAGGGAGGCAGAGGCAGGGATGATCACATCGTCGAGGTTATCTCGTCGGATCATACAACTTTCAGTCTGACCAACAAGTAGAGATTTCTGTCTCCCGGAATCGAGTGATCTTTTTATTTAAAAAAAATTAAACATCATATTTATAAGTTTTAAAACTTTAGAAAAATCATGCATGTTTTCAATGATGTATCTTATAAATGTGCAAAATATTGATTAGAAATACTTTATATTCAGAGCTACACAAAAATGATAAATGTGTGATCTAAATATATTCATTTTCAAATTTTCAAAATATACAAGATTTGTCATTTTTGTGTTGCTCAGAATATAAAGTATTTTAAATCGATTTTTTTTGCATGTTTTCTTATTTTTAAACTTATACATATGATTTTCGTTTTTTTTTCAAAAATGGATGAGTACTGGATCTCGGGAGACAAAACGATTTTCCGCTAACCAACCCTGCACCATATCTTCATTTATTCATCTTGAGTCGACCTATGCGAACACCGTATGGTCTTTTTCCCAGCAAACAATTTTGTCAGCTGCTAGTAAAATAAATAAATAAATATATATATATATATATAGTCCATTCCTTTTCTTTTCGTAGACTGGGCTACGCCGACGGCAAAGTCGTCGGCCTAAGAATTGGCAGAATTTTGTATAAAATATTTTTCAAAAAAAAAATTCAAAATTTTTCCAATTTTTTTTTGAATTGTTTAACCACTTAATCGCACTAGAGACACATTTATCTCTAAGTATTCTTAATTCCAATCTTAATTACTCGCTTCTACTAACACTTCCCCACAGGTCACACATCCTCACACTTCTTCAGTCCCAGCACGCTTAACTTCTTAGTTCCTTTCCTATGAGCTACCTAGAAACAACAGATGCTTTACTGACAATAGTATCCTATCAATCCTATTAACCAATGTACTATGATGTCACACATCTTTATTTTATGAATCCAAATAATTATTTAAATAAAAAATCATTAATAATAATCTTGAATTAAAATATTCTTGAATTCAAATAATAATTAACTTATTTGCTTTTTTCCATTTAATATTGAATAATTCATATCTACAAATCCGTAAATCGAAATTTGACAAATAATATGTCTAAATCGATTAGAAAAATGAGAGAAATCCAAATATGACATCCATATCATCCATAACCCAACTCTTGACAAGTTTTCCTCCGGCTTGTCCAATCGGGGACTATCACGCTATAAGTGCATGTAAGCTACCTAGAGAGAAGTGGATGCCGGTGAAGCAGGTCATAACCCGGAGTGCAATCTTTGCCATCCAAAAACCCATAGCACACTTGTAAACACATGGTATGGCACCCCCTAGCTTGTGGTGGGATCCCGACGCTCCGGAGCCCCACTCCGGTGAAAACCTAGCCCCACTGGAGAAAAACCAGACTTATACGACTAAAGCCGGTACCGACGTCAAAATGGGGTAGCAAAGTGTAACTAGTTTCTTGGTTGTGTTAGGCTAGACCCTAGGAAGTCACAAGACAAAGGTATAACCCAACTCTTGACAAGATTTTCTCATGTTTGTCCGATCTGGGACTTTCAGGCTATAAGTCATGAAACTCCTAAGAGAGAAGTGGATGCCGGTGAAGCAGGTCACACCCCGGAGTGCAATTTTTGCCATCCAAAACCCATAACACACTTGTACACACATGGTATGGCACCCCCTAGCTTGTGGTGGGATCCTGATGCTCCGGAACTCCTCTCCGGTGAAAACCTAGCCCCGCTGGAGAAAAACCAGGCTTATACCCACATGGTATGGATCCTGACACACATGGTATGACATCTACAACCCAAAACACACTTGTACCCACTTGGTATGGCACCACCTAACTTTTGGTTGGATTCCGACGCTCCGGAGACCCACTTCGGTGAAATCCTAGTTTGAACATGAAATTTTTTGTCCTTGTTCATGGAATTTTTTTAAGAATATAGTTTGAATAATGTGTATGATGATGTAGATCTACTTCTCCTCTTCGAAACGAGCTAAAGAACATCGAAATCCGAGTTCCAATGCAAAAGTTATGCTCAAAACGTTGAGTAAGTAAAAAAAACAGAGCTATGCCGACGGCATGCCGTCGGCGTAGCTCAAAAAAAAGACCTAGGCCGACGGCATGCCGTCGGCGTAGCTCAAAAAAAAAAAGCCTAGGTCGACGACATGCCGTCGGCGTAGCTAAAAAAAGGAAAGATCTAGGCTGACCTGGTCGTGGTCTACGCCGACGGTCCCGACATTTGGCCGTCGGCGTAGGTCCTGGCCGTCGGCGTCTTGAGTCTTTCCCGTAGTGATATTATAGATGTTGATATTTTTCTCTATATGTTTGGTCACACTTTGAAAAGTTTGAGTTTGACCAAACCCAAAACGCAGGATAATTTGAGACAGAGGGAGTACTAGTTTTGTCATCAAATTAATTCGGTGAGTTTATTATGCAAATAAAGCGACAGGAAACCATATTGTTTCTCCCTGGTCGTTGGAAGGTCGGTGTAAGGACATGGTATAGTTAAATTGTCGGATCGACATGTCAGTATATGTGAAAAATCTATTTGGACACATGTACTGATCACTATGATTTCCTTTCTCAACATTCGTGGCCATTGACTTGTCGCATAAAACAGCCAAATTTGCACTTTTTCACCTCTCGCCTCATCTTTTTTCTTGTGGCCTGCGTGAGAGGGAAATTAAGTAGCGGCTCTGATGCCGAAAGCACGCCACATATGAATATATGATCGATCCATGTGAGCTGGTTGGTTATACTCCTTTCGTTTAGAATTACATTGCATTCTGTGTTTAGTCAAATTCAAACTTTGTTAAATTTGATCAATTATATAGGAAAAATGTCAGCATTTATAATATAAATTAATATTATTAGATTTATTATAAAATAAATCAGCATACTACATACAGTTGATATTATTTATGCTGATCTTTCTCATAGATATTTTGTCAAACTTTCAAAAAAATAGCTTTGAAAAAACCCAGAACGCGATGTAATTAAACACAAAGGGAGTATCTTTGGTAGGTCACAAGAAATATTGGAATTTCAGATTCTCATCAAGATTCAAGAATCACATGGATTTGGTGTTTTCTTGTTTCTGCTAGAACCAACTTTTTTTTTGGATCATGTTGGCTCTCTTGTTTTGTCTAAAAGGGGATAAAGTGGCATCATCCTTTGTTTTTGTTTTTAATTCTTGACAGAAAACAGCAGTACAAGAGATTTGTACAAGCAAAAGAAAGAAAAAAAAGGAACCAAACGGGTTCAAATAAAACTATCTATCCAAACAGCAAAGAAAAAAAAAATCCTTGTAGCTCTTAACCGAAGCCACATGATTTCTTCCTTGAAAATAGCTGCATCATGAGATGAGCTGCATCCTTTGTGGCCGGCTGAATGTTGTAAAGAAAAGTTATTCTGTTCACCGGCCGCTAAACTGTTTGTCGGACAGCATGTGCAAAACATAATCAGATGAGTTACTAAACGAATGGATGAAGGAACCAAAGAATGGACAATGGAGGTTGGTCTGAAACTCTCGCCTGGTCGGATGATGCTTCTGTACTGTGGAGTGAATTGGTCATCTGTCATGACTGTGATCCAATCCAAGCTCTGTTGCCATGAGACAACACGTCGGCATCATTTTCTGTTGCCAAGTCCGATCGACCATATCCACTCCTCTGAACTAGTAAAGTGAAGTGATCCGACAGGACTATTTTTTCCGTTATATCTCGCAGAAAGCTAGCAGGTGAGAAAGCAACATCTTCAATAACATAAACCCGTACTGTCGGTAGCATTTTTATTTAAGATTGACGTAGTACACGTACACAGGAACACGAACAGTGCCGTGCTGTCTAATTTCTAATGCTCTGACGCTTAGAGCGTAACCACACAACACATGATGTGTGCATATTGGTTTTCAGGTACATGTTTTTGTTAGCTGGAAGCGCAAAATGTTTTTTTTCTCCGATAATCCCGTTAAACTGTGTGAACATCTTGACCTCGGAACAAGTTCAGAAGGAATAATCTTTTACAGCCATCCGAAAGTTAAAGTGAACATCTTGACTTTTCTACTAATCTGTGCTTTTTATGAACATCTAGATTAGTAGAGTTTTGTTTGTTTTGCTAAAAGCGAATAAAGCAGCAGTGTACAAACAAATCAAGAAGCAAAAAGGTGCAAAATTGGTTGTTTTCAGCTCCCTACATCCGCACATAATTGCACCAAAACAATTGCTGAGCATATGCTTTCAGACAACAAAACCACATGCAACAGCATATTAGTCATAAGCAGGTTCCAAGCAGATGGCTTTCAGTTGAGCGCTAAAGAGAGACCTACGTACTACAAAGGAGTAGGCTGCTTCGGCATCGCATGATTTCACGTGGAGATCCATCATATCATACCATCCTAATCTGCAAAAAAGCAAGCACCACATGTCGACCGCCACTTTCATTATGCAAAAATGCTCGAGATGGAACACGTTGCGTTAATCATACAAATTCTTGGGGCGACTTTCTACGAAGGAAGCAGGAACGAAGGAGTGGTGAGCGATGGGGATATGCAAGGATGTACTAGCACATGACGGAGTGAGCAAAGAAATGGCAGCAATCGTCTTTTCCCTCCGATCCATTAAAAGTGTCGTGGAAAGTAACCCTCTAATCAGTACAAGTCTTATGTAGGAGTATATGACTCTTTTTCCAAATCAGAGGGAGTACATTAATAATTAATTAATTCTATGTTGTGACTAATTCTAAATCAAATGAGAATTAACTTAATTCTCAGTCAGGTACCGTCATTGAATCTCTGCAACTCGTATTTTGACTTACAATTAGCAAAAATCACGAACCAATCCAACAGACTGCTTGCAACTAAAAAATCTTAGTGGCAACCCATATCTCATCGTATTAAAAAGGACTAGCAGAGTGCCCGTGCGTTGCCACGGCCGATTAATTTTTTTCCTCGCATACACATGCAAACATAATGTACGTGAAATGCATCTAAAAATATAATGACTCAACTTCGCTTGAAATTCATTTCGATAAAAGCCATAATTTTATGCATATAATGGAAGTAGCCAAATATATTTTATCTTATTAACTAAGATTTACTTTGTCGCGCTTTTAAGGTATTATGGTAAAACATTAGGATGTTGTATATACATTCAGCGTTGCAACGGTTTTGATATGACATAAGCCATATACAGCCATCAGTGAATACTGAATACAATAGTCAATGTATTATTATCATTCAGAAAAAAAAATCATTATATGAAGTAAACATCCAATCATATCCTATGAACATACATATATTCCTTGTACATAATCTGGAAGCAAATAAATGACAGAGTTAGCCCAATTTTGTGGATCCTGCTCCAACAGATCAACACCCATGAACTTGAAATCGAGAAGCAAATATCCAATATCAAATGTAGAATCAAATATCTCTACCTTCATTTTCACCTGTATGTCCTCCATGACCACTCAAGTAATCTCTTTCAGTTTTTTTGTTTGCCTACACTGAATTATGTGATGCGTTCAAATTAGTTCAGTTCCACCATCAATATTGCTTGTTTTCAGTTGTATCTTCAGAGTTCAGTGACCAACAAAATGAATTGATTTATGGCTACATGTACGGTGCACCTGCTACTCCACTCTCGTAGCTTTGTGCAAGATTGAGATAAAGATGAAGAGTGCTTTCCCCGGCTGCACATGGTCGCCTCCACCTGTGTCGATTCATCAGCCCTGTGCTTTCTGACACCTGCCAAAAATCCTTCCCAAAGAATGGATCGGGCTTCCTCTGGAGACTGCGACGGCAGATCCATGCGGCCTCCGGCCTCCCATGCTAATTTTTTCACATAATCTCCGTCTCACTCGAGGAGGGCAAGTACCATGGACGATGCACTTCAGCTCCTTCGTACTGGCGTCGCGAGCAGGCCACTGTGCGCCTCCGCGGCCGTCGGTTTCGGCGCCTCCGCGCGCTCACATAGGCGTGGCCGCGTGGGTCTGGGCTCCTGCGTGTTGTACGCTGGGCGGACAGCCCTCGTCACGAGCGTAGGTATGAGCCGCCTCTGGGTTGGAGTTGGAGTTTGAGTTGGTATCGGATGACTCGATCGATGCCGCACGTACAACGTACCACCAGACGTACCACCAAACGGACGAAGGAAGAAACACTACTCGTATTATAGTATAGAAGACTAGCAAAATGCCCGTGCGTTGCAACGGGCTTAAAATACATCAAATATATTAGGTTTCAAGCAAAGTCAGATATTGGTTCTATCATCTTTTTAGAATTATGTTGGCTTTCTGCTAGCTTTGAATTCTCTTGCACGTCCTATTATACGACAATCCTTGTAAAGGTAAAACAAATACTCACAACTTACTCCCGAATCTGTATGTATATCATGGGTCAGCTTAAGATATAGTTCATGGCTCTTATTCTGCAAACGTACTCACTTAAATTCTTGAAAATACAAAAAAATGGCTATTTGCATCATCTACATACATGGTGTGCCTGCATGATGGAGTTTTAGGAACATAAAACATATGCCAATGCTGAATAGAAAGCATTTATAACAGCATGAGTCTGTTGAAAAAATCGGGCATTCAGGTGCTCCGTCGGAATGCAATATATGTTTTCCAAGGACTCTTGTTTACGGAATTGCTATAGTTTGCTGACCTTTAGGCTAGTAAATTACACAGCAGCAGCACATGTCCAAGCACAACACACCACCGAGCAAGCACAAGCATCTATAGGCTAGTAAACCGCACAACAGTTGTATGCTGCTTCTGAATCTTTGCATGACGATTTCCGCTATGCACCATGCCTCTCACTTTCTCTTCTCGCTCAGCGCTCCAGCCTGATTTGTTCAGGATTTCAGGTGAATCCTCAGCCTGCTATAGTGCTGTCCGCAACAACGCCGATACTCAGTTCAAGCTCCGCCATACCACAGTTCTTGCAAACCTTTACCATCCTTCCCACTTGAGACCATATTCTCATCAATGACCAGGCCAAGAGGGCTAGTTCAGTTAAATGCAAATATAGGACCACCAAATTGGACTAAAATGGTGAGAGAGTTATCTAACGAAACTATTGAACAGCTACTGGAGTAACATACCAATCACTAAGATGCCTTTCAAACTAAATCACAGTGGCACTGTTACCTTTGAAATTAGCCGCAGCTAACACCGCGTCGCCGGTCAGAACAATCTCGATTTTAGGATTCTATGGTTCACCGCGTCAACGTGCGCGTGCCACGACTCAAAGACACGACACGAACCTTGAATGTCCGGTTCCAGGACCCGGAGTAGAGCAGCCCGGCGACGACGTCCACGCTGAGGCACGACACGACGTCGAAGTGGTGCAGCCAGAAGGAGCTCCGCTTGCGGCGCCCGGTGTTCACGTAGTGCGACGGCGGACGGCCTGACGGAGCTCCGCAAAAAACTCCCCGAGCCGCGGGAGTGTCCCGACGCGCCTGTGCTGGTCGTCGTCGTCGGATGACGCGCGCTGCCAGACGCGGACCTTGCCGTCCTGGGACAAATCCCCCATCATCCCAACACGTACCGGCCTCCGCTGCCTCGCCGGTGACGCCGATGCCGACGAGGGCGTCCCCGCGGGCTGGCGCTGGCCGGCCTTGGCGCCGGAGCTGCTGGTGGCCTTCATGTAGCTGGAAGCCTCGCCGGTGACGCCGATGCCGACAAGGGCGTCCCCGCGGGCTGGCGCTGGCCGGCCTTGGCGCCGGAGCTGCTGGACACGGGGGTCGGTGACGGGGTCGGAACCACCGCCAGCAGCTCCCCGTCCAGGGCCATGGCGAGCCAGCCATCGATCTGGCCGCAGCACCTGCCGGCCCGGAGGGCGAAGCTTAGGATCTCACGGCTCTGGATGCTGAAAAAGGCTCTGGCTCCTCCTCCGCTAGGGCCGGGGCGGCCGAACAGGAGGAAAGGGTGGCCGGCCGGGAACGGGATCGAAGCACCAGTGTCGCCGCCAGTGTCGGCTGGAATTCGCGATAGGGTGAGGGATCGATGACAGGGGAATCTTTTTCTTATTGCCACCGAACCGGTACCTTAATCACTTGGTGGTGGCAGTACTGTAATAACCCCCAAAACTCAGGGGCAGAATCGAAAATCGAAAAAACGTACCAACCATCAACCATCACCTCTAGCTATATTATATAGTAAAGATTAGTCAGTCGTCGTTCACATCGTACGTGGTGTGCTTTCAGCATCATAGCATTACAAAATCAGCAGCAGCATAAAAAGACAAGGTATGTACACTCCAAAAAAAGAGAGAGAAAAAGTGCAGATTTGGTCGTTCGATACGAGTACGACTTCCATCTGTCGTGGGACCTACCTGTCGGCTGAACGAGGACAAGAAGTCAACTGCCACAGACGCTGGATCGAGCACGGTGGTGAGAGGAGAGAGAGCATACTACGAAGCTGAGTACGTGCGTCCAGAATAAACTACACTAGTTTTCAGCTCCATCCACAGATACTACTAACTCAAATCAATTAATTTATTCATCTTTTTTGCGCAGGAACATGTATGATCTTGCGCAACAAAACCAGGATCTACATGAAACAGCCAAATCCATTAGCCAAATGTAAGGTGGCTTTCAGTTGGGCCTTGATAAAGGAGGCTGCTTTAATTTGCTTTTGCATTGCATGATTGCACCTGGAGATCTATCGTATCATACCAGCACCGTTTTCATCATACAAAAAATGCTCAAGATGGAGCACATTGTGGTTATATTTTACAAGTTCTTGACAAGAATCCGGATGAACCTTCCATGAAGGAGTGAAGCAACAGGGATATGCAAGGATATATACCACCACATAGTAGTTCCGACCGAACCACCCCCATGATGGAATATTAGAAAAAAAAAGGCGTGGTTTTCTTATACCCAAGAATGAACACAACTTGCACATGACATGTGCTCGCTTCTTCCGTTCTTTTGGTAGAGTGGCCGGAAGAAGAAAACATTACAGAACGGTAGATGACAGAAACGCAACAGATGCAATGGCGGAAGCATGGAAATGCCAACAACCTAGATGCAGGGTTTATTTCTCGGTTTACTATACACAGATGCAATGACACACATGACAAAGGGCAGACACTGGATGAAACGCGGGTGAGCTGCTGATCATATATCATGCCTGTGCCTGGACTCGCTTCGCGGCCGTGCCAGCAGCAGGGCTCGGTCGCTGCTGTCTCGGTTCGGACTTGGATGCTCTTTCGGCGGCGTTCTTGGCACCGACGGGCCGAGTTCTCTCGCTGCTGCTGGTCGGGCCTTTTCCTGCTACCCCGCCCGCGGTCGCTGCGCACACATGTAATGTGACAGTGTCAGGTGCCGTTGAAGTAGGAACTGTTCGTGCTTTAGCTAAAAATGGCGCCAACTACAGCTGAAAGCCTGAAGCTAGTAGTTTTCTGAATAAGATGTTCATGATTCGGCTGTTGAGCAGGCAACTGAAGCCAGATGATTTACCTTTGTTAGGAAGGGACAGGCGTTTCTTGGTTGGTGCGTTGACTTGTGCTGCTGGCCTTTCTTTTGGGTTGCTAGTGGACCGGGGAGCCTGTAGGTTTGTAGGCTGAGAGCTGACTTCCTCCGAGGTTTCCACCGATGCCTTCGGCTTAAGCTTGGATGATCCCAAAGAAGTAGCGGGTATCACGGCTGCAGATTGCCCTGACGAAGAACCACTTGCATCAGAGGACGACTTCTTGTGTGTTGCACCGTTCTTCTGGCTTGAACCGTTCAAGTGAATGCTCGAGACTGGCACTTTTTCAATCGGCTTCTTAACATCATTCGCCTCATTGTCCTCGGCCTGCTTATCGTCACCACCGATTGGGACGTTCTCTTTGGCATTACTGTCGAGTGTCCTGTTCTCCCACGGACGCACGGCCATCCACCTCTCTACCCAGTTCCGCCCCCACTGGTTGTCATCCACCTCAAGCCCTTCGGGAGTGGCCGCTTTCTGTTTCCTAGCACCTGCTTGCCGCTGCCAAAGGAAAGTGGAAATTAACACAGCCTGAGTTGCCAACTTAGTACTAAGTCATTTGTTCTTCTGCTTCAGTGAAAAAAAGAATGAAGTTGCCTAAGCCCAGCCAGCTCCTGCTGGACCATTTCAGCGCCAAGGCTGCTCACACATTTATGGTAGAATGTCACCCCTTAAAGTTACCTGGTGTGTTAAAGCATATGCCATTGCTCTTTCCCGCTTAGCAGCAGCTTCTTGCTTTTTCAATACTTTAGCTTGCATTTCTTCCACCGAGCCAATACTGCCACACCAGCGTTCCTGCATGCCATAGTTCGGTAACATTTCTCAATGGTGAATATTTGATTAAATATGTGCAAATCAGGTATTTAGGCAAGCCGGCAGACAGTTCCTAATTTCTGTGATTAATGAGTTCATTCCTGGATTAACTACACAGAAACCTGAACAGTTTTTTCGAAAGGGAAAAATTCCAATCATCATTCGTTATTTAGATATTCTAATCCTACATCTTGATATAACAACATAGCAGTCAAGAAACTTTTTACTGTGCTATTTCTAGTCTAGCTAAAGCTTCTCAATTTCCTAAACTATAACAGATAATATACTCCTTATGCAAGAATGTAAAGAGCAAAGAGAAGAGATTATTTTAAATTCCAACAATATACAGATCTTGGCAACAACTCAGCTAAGTATATAAACAGAAAACCAGCAAATAAAGCTAGATAAGGCTGCCTGAAGATGTAGTTTCATTTATTTCAACATTCTTCTTAGTTCTTAACGTACATAGATTACTCTCTGTGTAAGCGAAGGGTGGAAGAGAACTTAGAGAGCTCAAAGGTCACACCATCCACTTTTTACTTTCCCGTGTTTTATGCAAACTCTTTTTTTGGAAGAATATGTTGGACTTGTGTTTGCATATATGCTCTTAGAAAGGAGATCATGTGTTAAATAGACTATTATATCGCACACTGCTCTTCTGGGCAGTTTCATACCTCAATTTCTCGAGCTTGGTCCTCGTGAACATTTTCAGAAGCCTTCTTCTGGGTCACTTGTCCTTCCAAAGCAACGCGAACTTGTCTTGCTCTGACACGAGCTTGAGCCTTTACCAGTGATTGCATACACTGAAGTGTTTCTGCTGCTTGCTTCCGTACAGCATGACCCCTAACGAGAGCCTGGAGTCTAACTAATCCTTTTAACGCCCGTAAAGCCCGCCTAGCCTGGTAGAGCATGCCAAAAAAAATCAAAATGCTTCAAACCAGATATCATCAAAGAAATCCTGAGAACTGAGAAATATTAGCAAAATTGTATTTTTCAAGTTATTGCTTATTTTACATATGAGTATATCTGATAGGATCAGCCATTATAACATATAACATGAGTTCCTTGTGCAGACGTTGCACACTTAGGCCAGAATCATCATAAAATTATCGTAATATAGTGAGTACAGGGACAAGGGTGATCAAACAACCTACAAAGTTTTAGTCCCTAATAGAAAAAGAAAGCCCCACCAAAAAAAGGTTTCTTATTCGATTTTAAGCTATTCTCATCAGAAAGTTATCTTTGTTCCACATATAAGGACTGAGAATATTTTTTGAGGCAATGTTATCGCGTCAATCGACTCTCTGTCCTCTATCCATAGAAGAATTTCTGATGATTACATCATGACCTGCACCAGTTCTTCCTATTCCAATAGTTGCTCCCACTAGATATGCCCATAGGCTATACCTCATGAGTAAACATCAATCATTACATCTACTCCCTCGTTCCGTATTCTAAGATGTTTTAGGTTTTTTGGAATCAGATGTATATAGACGTATTTTAGTGTGTAGATTCGCTCATTTTGTTCCGTATATAGTCCGTATTGGAATATCTAAAACATCTTATATTATGAAACAGAGGGAGTAGCAAATAACAGTACATCTGGATAGTTACAATTGAAAACAACAGTACAATCAAAGCCTTTTTTAGGTGTATGTAGTGAGCTGTGACATTACATGATAGGCCCAGCAGCCCAGTATAGTTTTGGGCTTCTTCACAACTCACAAGAACATACCAGAACTTCATCATACCTAACAATACGGACAGAGTTCACATAAATCCCACGTTCCATCTATTTTCATCCATATTATGAAACTACACTCAACATTTTGTGTCATTTCCCTGGTTGTATATGTTGCTTGAATAAAGCTGAATCCTGGTTTGAACATTAAACTTATTCACACTACAAAATGTAACATTTTCCATGCGTTTGTTTCAAATTCTCACTCATAACACAGTAATCAAAGATAGAATATAATACCAAGAATGTTCGAAAGGCTGACTGAATAACTGTTGCAGCCTGATCCTCCTTTGTTCTGGGTGAGGAGGTAGAATCCGATATTGTCTGTGCATTGGAGTCACTAGCCAATGGCTCAATTTGCCCTGTGAGTTCTGCAACTGCAAGGGCGCCTTCAGTGTCCATGGAGTGTTTCCGTTTGTGTAGCAGCTGAGCAGAAGAGTTCCTCTACAATAGGCACAAAACATAGTCTTAGCAATATTGCCATAATTTAAAGACAATACATCAGAGTTTTAGGAAGAATACATCAAAGTATAATAGTACAATCCTGTTAATAAGGATCTCATGCTTTGATGTGGCATTGCACATCAACATCCAGTTACGTTACTGGTCACACTATCAACCTCAGGGTATAATATCGTACATAGGACAAGAGTGTATTTCATCTTTTTCTGTTTTTGTACAATTCTTGGGATGAATGCACATTCAGATTTTAAGAAAAAGATAGCCCAGAGATGCATTTGTAGTAATCTGGCAAACTACTACAGCCAAACTAAACTGAAAGACTTCCCTCCAGATTTACTAGAAAGCAAGAAGATTCAGTCGCAGAGAATGACGTTAACCATACTCATGAACTAACAAAGGAGCACATGGATCGGAACATTTATAGTTAAAATTATAGTATGGAACTGATAAGTTGGTTAGTCTACAGCTCGTTGTAGCACGTGTTAACATTTTCATTGTCCACCATTGGTAGATGTGAGGACTGACGGAAGCATCACAGCTTTTGACAGTCGCAATCAAATGATAAAGACATGTCAACAATAAAAGCACCAAGTGAGTTATGGTAAAGCACCTATTTTTTCATCATTCCTGAAGAATCCTCATGATTAGACAGGGCGAGACAAAATCCAATTTATGCAAATAAAAGGACAAGCAGGAAGCAAAGCATTAAATGAGCAAGTAGACCCAAACCATTCACTATCACAATATCCAACCATAACGAAAACCCTTTTATGGAGATGCTGGGCTGTCGCTTTGCTTTCAGTTCTTCTGAATGTGTTTTAGCAGGACTTTGTTAATTCCTTAACTGTGCTTGTCAAAATATAAGATGTTTGGATAAACTGCTAGTATGCTTTTGTCCCATAGTTTATCTTTTGCGCCAGCGTGTTTCCTACAAGTGCGCCAAACTCGCTTTTGTTTTCACTTCCTGGTAAGTGTTTTTCCTACTACTTGTCAAGATCGAGTAATGGAAAGGGGAAAATCCTGCTTGTAAAGGAAACCGTGAATACACTTTGACTTACTTCTTTGCTGCTTTCGCCATTTTGAGTTTTTCCATGCTTTTTTATCCCAACAAGTGATTTGATCCACTTTGATGAAATGCCCATGTTGGCTCCTTTCCCCTTCCAGTTTATCAGCTAAAACCTGTACATCATAATGTCATTGTCAAATGAAGTATAAAGTCCTACCTAACTGAGCAATACAGCGACAGTTGTGCAGACAAAGAACATCACAGATATGAGTAATTCTAGCAGTGTAAGGAACACTGAAGTCCAGAATGTCACTAAGAAAAAGAAAGTGTAAATACACCATCTTATATCCACTGGCTATTGCAGCTAAACTAACAAACAAACTGATTTGTCACCCAGCAAACAGGGGCATCAAGCAATGTAAATGCACAGGGACACTATTTAACTTCTCCAAGTTTGCACATTTTCCCCTGAGCATAATAAAAGAAGAAGCGGAGATTATACAACAAGAACAGTTTCGGTAACACTCCTTACAAATTCATGCAGAAGAAACGAACTTTGCTGAATATACGCATCGACTAGCCCCAAAATAGAACATTTCCCCCAAACCAATAGCTAACAAGTAGATCGTAAACGGCATAACCTCATAGCACTGTGCAAGCAAGTAATCACATTACAAGAGCACAGCAGAAAATGCACATGAATTAGCAGAGAAAGATGCAAGGGAAATTCTCGGACAAGAAGCATGGACGAGCCCCATAATCGCATAAAAGCAGCCGATTTGAGCCACTTATCCAAATCCTTACAGAAGAAAAAATCATGGGCATGACAGTAACAAGAAACAGGAAACAAAAACATACATTTGCGACCGACACTCGACGGTTCTAATTTCTAAACCTTCCGAACTAAACACAGAATTCGAACCTTGACAACTCCCTGCGAAGAGATACCTGCAGAAGAATGCGAGCATAAAATCCTACGGAAGGAACCCTAGGAGGGCGGGATTCTACACCACAGCAACCAGCCCCCAGAGCGCGCAACAACACGCGATTTCGAGACGAGCCAGTACCAAATGGGTTCCCAAGAACCGCCAACAACTGTCTGAGGAAATCGAACTGGTGCGCCCCAAAAAGCTACTAAATTTTACGCGAAACGGAGCCTAGAGGGAGAATCGATTCTTGGGAGCGAGGGAGGGACGAAGAAGAACTCCACCGACCTGGGCAGGAGGTCGGAATCGGCACCGACGAGCAGTCCCCGTCGCTCGCCTCGCTCTCTGTCTCTCTGGGGACGGATTCCTCAGTTCTAACTTCCCCCTTTCTCAACTTTTTTTTTCTTCTCTAGTGGATGGATGATACTTTGGCGTTTGTTTATTCTGAAGAAGAATTTTCTTTCTTTTGGGGGTACAAACCAAAAGCTGTTGCAGTTGGCACTTGGCACTGGCAGAGCGTATTTTACGAGCAGGTCCTTGAGGTTCTTCATTATTCAGGGGAGGTGCCTCTTGGTTGCAGATCAAAGCAAGACAAAAAAAAACAGTACTCCGGGTAGCAACCTGACAAAATCCAATCTTATAATTAGAAGGTATACAAAAACCGCCATCGATTCTGGTATATATAATTTGGTTCCGATTTATTTCGAATCTTCTTGGCAAATTTCAGCCATTTTTGGTTAGTCTTCAACCTACTTTTATAATTGTGGTTTGTTGCTTTTTGTTTCAAGTTTTCCGTAAAATGTCTGAAACAAGACCGTTGGCCACTTCATCCTGGTCTAGAGAAAATGCAGTGTGAAATCCAGTACCTTGAGTTTGAATCGAGCAGTAAAGAATTATGGACATAGGTCTAGTGGTAGTGGTATGATTATAGAAACGAAGCAAAAGACCTAGCAAAAGTGTGCACACTAAAACCGTGATGGGATCAGCCACAACGAACTACATATGTATGCATAGTCTTGAACCAATTGCAGCGGCTTGGTCGACGTGTATGCGGGTGACTGACAAAAGTGGAGACGGAGCCGTGACGAAGTCGCCGACATATACACCCCGACTGCTCGATCCTACACTGGGTGACGACCAAACATCATCGATACAGGCTTGTCAATGCCAAGTACCCTTCCTTGCCGCGGTTTGGTGTCGCAGTGCTTGTCCACCATCATGGCCGGATCATACGGATATATCACGCACATAAGAGACAACAGAAAGAAAGACATGACTAGGTTGTCTCGAATCCTACATGGCATGCTCACCTCGACGCTCTTTTGACCTGCGTGGAATGCCTTGAATGATAGAATATGGTCGGTGATGCATGTACTTCTAAGTTCTAAGGGCTATTAGATCTTTCAACCAATCATGAAGCGAACAAAATCTCTCCCGCCAACCAATCACAGGCGGTCAAAACCAAGTCTTCGGGGGTCGTACTCTCGTCCACGACAGCAAATCATACTCTTTGCCTCTACATAGCACACAGTTCCGATCCACCACTTTCCGTGACAAAGCATTCCCCACTCTCCTCTCACGTCCGCCTTCTTCCTTCCAAACCTTGCCTTCCTCATCCTCCAATCATGGAGACGGTAGTTGACATCCCTGAGGAGCTCACCTCGGGCACGAACAATGATGGCGAGCCAACGGTGGAGCACATAACCTCCCGACGGTTGAAGGTGGAGAGCCAGTCTCGGTGGAGGAGGAGACCAACTCGGTGGTGGATGAGAGTGCACAATAGCATAACTTTGGTACATTAAAAAAGATGTTTACACTACTAGTACGTGTATCTTTTGTTGGTTGGGAGGTGCGGGGGAGGGGGGCCAATGCCCCCCTCTCTTTGCCTCTACTCTTAGGATTTCTTAAAAAACCCTATTATATAAGGTATAAACATGGTAGTCCCAAATTTAATCGCTTTTACGGCTAAAAATTGGTGATGTGGAAAATAGGATGATTAAGAAAATGAATGTGGATAAATCAATTGCCTTTCCTTTTTTTAACTATACCTTGTGCAGGAGCACGGTGGAGCGCCGACGTCAGATGCGGTGAAGGGGGACGCATCGGTCGCTCAAGAAGATGATGCCGGTCTTCGTGCCAAGAAGAAATGGATAAAGGAACGGCGTACCACGCTGATCCTGTTGGTGAGCTCACCCAACTGCTGCATACACTTCGTGCATTACCATCCCGGGAGGCATCCTGAAAATGGATGTGGATAACTTGAATCTATAGATAAATAATCACTAATGAATTGTTAGTACGATGACATGGATAAATGGTTAAAAAAGTGGATGATGTGGACAGTTTGAATGTAGAGATAGACTATATTAATTCATGTTAGTGAGCTTTTTCTTTATGACATGTGTATATTTAGTTCTACTACCATTCCGATTATAATATGTTTCTGTAGGATAATTTAGCCTACCAATATGTCATATAATTTGGGACATACGCAGTGTCGCAGTAGTACTTCGCACATTTGGTTACGAGATTATGTAACGAAATATGATTGATTTGTTGTACATATTAATCCGATATTTCCAAAAGAGATCGAGACAAGCCCCTTTGTGCTGCGGATTTCCCTCGTTCAGCCCTAGCTTCAAGTTATACAACGATAACTTTTTCCTCGTTAGTTAGGTCCCGCATCAGAATTTGGCAAATATAGCATGCTTTTAACAACATAAGAGTGGGGCATTGAGAATGTTAATAGAAAAACAAAGTCGATCCCACTGTATAACTAATTAGTTGTTAAGTTAATTATGAAGCGAACAAATCTCTCTCGCCAACCAATCACAGGTGGTCAAAACCAAGTCTTCAGGGGTCGTACTCTCGTCCACGATAGCAGTCATACTCTTTGCCTCTACATAACACACTATTCCGATCTGCCACTCTCCGTGACAAAGCACTCCCCACTCCCCCTCTCACGTCCGTGTTCTTCCTTCTAAACCTTGCCTTCCTCATCCTCCAATCATGGAGACAGTAGTTGACATCCCTGAGGAGCTCACCTTGGCCCGGACGATGGTGGCGAGCCGACGGTGGAGAACATAACCTCACCGACGGTTGAAGGTGGAGAGCCGGTCTTGGGGGAGGAGGAGACCAACCCGGTGGTGGATCAGAGTGCACAATAGCATAAGTTTGGTACATTAAAAAGGATGTTTACACTACTAGTACCTGTATCTTTTGTTGGTTGGGAGGTGCGGGGGAGGAGGGCATTGGCCCCCCTCTCTTTGCCCCTACTCTTAGGATTTTACTCATAAATAATACCTTGTGCGTTTGCAGCAAGATTTCTTAAAAAAAACCTATTATATAAGGCATAAACATGGTAGTCCCAAATTTAATCGCTTTTACGGCTAAAAATTGGTGATGTGGAAAATAGGGTAATTAAGAAAAAGGATGTGGATAAATTGATCTATGGAAAAATAGTTACTAATGAATTAAATGAATGTTAGTGTGCTTTTTCGTTATAAGATATATAGATAAGAGAAGTTTTTTTTAAGAAAACAAAGTTGATCCCACTGTATAGTTACCTGTAGTGACCCAGCACACCACTGCATGTTGTAGTGTACAAGTCGTTGACATAATACTCACGAAAGGACCATTCCGTAAATATTACTTCCTTCAGAGTAGTACAACAGAAACATAGTCGGTCCAAGGTAACACTATAGGATTACAACACTATTCATTACAAAATCTCGAGAACCTCCTTTACAAACAGAAGTAGGTCTCGTGCAAATGAAACTTCCGAAAGACTCAAGTCGAAGCACTAAGCTGGTTACCAGCTCTACTACTAACTCCTAATCCACTACTGCTGTTGTCCCAGCCCTAATCTATCCATCTGGAATATCTCTGTCTGGAGTAGTACTCCTCCTTCCTATAATCCTTGTCTTCTTCGTAGGCATCATTGGCGTCGTGTCCACCATTGCACTGTTGTCGACACTTTCCCTTTTGGCAAAGTAGAGGTTGACTCTTTCAGGTCCACCAGGTTGATTTGACTTCTCGTCGAAGATCTCTCCAACATCGCTATGGACTCCTGTCCTTCCTCTGCTGTCTCCAGTGATCTAAGCGGGGTCAACGGAGGAAAGGGTGAGCAACACGAGCGTTACTCAGCAAGTTCATATAACAGGAATACGGTGTTTTATGCACTAGCTACCATCCATACCAAAAGGTCATGGATGAACATGCATATCTTTGCAAAACATTTTTAGGAAAAGATTTATTTTATCTTCAGAAAATTATGCCCGTCATCCATTCACAGGTGCTAGGGCCTTGAGGAGCCTCCTTTCCTGCAGCGTTCGTCGTTCCTTCCTGGAACGGGGAGTAACATGTCACATTTTTACACTCTGCAGAGGTGCGTTACTTTACCCATGAGAGATCAACGCCTTGTTGCACAACCGGGCGATCTTTCCCGTCCACACTCTCTTTGGTATGGGGCCCAGTCGATGATCCAAGCCATTCGCCGTGCTTCTCCAACAACCCCGCATGCCCACCCTTTTGTAGGTCTGTCCTCCCCTATATCTTTTGGTAGACTGTTCCAGACCGAAGTCCTCCCCTATACCAAAAAGATAGACTGTTCCAGACAACCCCTACAATCCATCATAGACCCCAGAAACCGTGGGAATTAAGGGATCCCACCCATGTGCATGTAGTCCCGCAAGATCTACAGCCTACGGAACTGGCAGTCCGTTGACATGCGAAAGGGAAAAGATCACAGATGACTTTCCCGTCCCATTCCAAGTCTCATGGTTAACGCTTCATTTACGGCGCAAGAACACTGACGGCATTGGTTATTAAATCCTAGATAATAATTTCCCGTGCAAATGGAACCTCCACCAACCACATCATACCATGGTTCCATCTGCCAGCCAACAATAAGTATATATAGCAATTCACATCATTCGAAAATAGGTTTTACTTTTTCATGCAATGATAAACCATAGTATTTTGCATTTACTTTGATAAACATAATCAAGTAGGACATGAGCAAGAGTGAACTTGCCTTTTTGACTGCAAGATTATACAGCCAAGGTCTTCGATACAATATATACTCCAAAATCTGGAAAGAACATCATTGGTCCGGTAAGGACTAATGTTTGAAGAAGCAATATGCTATTATGCATAAGTATGAAATGCATCGCTCTAAACCTCGTAACTAACTCTCGATGGTTGAGGGTTGTTTGAGTTTGGTGATTTCTTTTAGATTTGTTTGATCTTCAAGTTTATTTCACTAGAAAGATGAGTTTAAAACTCTAGCCTTAAAGTACCATATTAAGCATAAGAATAAAGTGGAACAACATCAATAACACTAAATGGTTGTTTTAGGGTTGGTTACGTCTTTATGTTTGTAAAGTGCATGTATTGCCTCAGATTAATTAAAGAAATTGGTGTAGTTTTATTAGTCATTAATACAAAAAGAATAACTTTTGAAGAAATGAATAATGTGAAATTGTGTAGTATTATTAACTATGGCAAAAATAATAACTTTTGAAGAACAAATATAGTATACATTTGTGGGTATAATTCTAAAATGGTATTTATGTTATTAAATTAACACTACTAATTTCTACTAAGCTTTGTTTCTTTAGGAAGAAGAATTTGTGTGGTTTCTAGAGTAAAACAAGTTACATTTTAATTTACTTGATAAAGTACCAGCAAATATTAAGAGCAACCACCTTTAAGTTTATCTTATATTTTAAGTATCACACTTTAAAGGAAGCAAGTAATTAAAGTAACATCATTTTATGTTTCAATTTCTAGTTTTAGAGTATTGACTTCAAGGAATAAATAGAGAATTAAACTAATTATGAAAGGTAGTAATAATAAGTGATCATGTTTTATTAGGTAAGGATTGCAATTCTAGATTATGTAAATCTCTTTTAATAATTATATTTCTTGTAGAAAATATTATTTTAATTATTCAATAATGGAATATTAATTATTCATATAATTATATTTCTTGTAGAAAATATTATTTTAATTATTCAATAATGGAATATTAATTATTCATATTCACATATGGTTTTTATTAATGATCACAATGTAGATCATGTCATGATTAAAACATATTCTCAAAATTTGAAATTTAAATATGTAAAACATTTTGATTGAAGTTGAAATACATCCAAAATTAGTATTTCAAATTAATTTCATAATTAAAATAATAAGTAAATTGTTCTTTCAATTTTAGAATAATTCAAATTTAGTTAAACAAGTATTTTGCTTATACAAACAGATAGATTTTATTTTATTTACTTTCATTATATTTGATTAATTAATACTTTAAGAATAGTATTGTTTTCATAATATTTTTGATTTAGGATATTAGGAATAATAATTTGTGTGATATAAATTTACCTAATAATAATAGATAATAAATAATACTATTGCTTTCAAATTAATTAAATTTAGTTTGATTTTTAAATATTATTTAGATTATTTGAATTATTCAAATACTATACTCACATAACTTATCCAATAGAATAAGTTAAAACGACTTTTATTATTTACAATCTTACTATACATATTTTATGTAATCAATTACAACAATTATTTTCAACAAGCATTTAAAAGATTTATTAATTAAAAGAAATTTTAAAGAAAAGGAATTTACAACCAGGCCCTTGGGCTGGTTTGGTTGAACCCCACCCTGAGGTCAGCTCGGGTCAAACCCGACCCAGCCTCCTCTCGATCCCGCACGCTCTCTCACGTTCCTCTCCTTCCCTTCTCCTCCTCTAGCGGCAGCGCCGCCGCCCGGCTGCCCCGGCCGTCGCCGGCCGTGCCCGCTGCCTTGGTGCCCTGCTTCTTCTCCGCCGCCTCCTCTTCTACAGATTCCCCAACGGATTCGTCCCCGCGTGCTCTAATCGAACCCGCCCATGAGCCCTAACCCTAGCTCGGGATGGCTCCTCTGCTCCGGCCGCTTCTCTACGGCGTCCGCACCTCCGCCCAATCGATTCGCCTCCGCCCCGGCCCCGCGGCTAACCCTAGCTTGGCCGCCGGTGCTGCTCAACCACCTCCGCCATCTCTCAATTACCGCCGCCTCTGCTACGACTACAACTGCTCAAGGTGAGCTTCTGCTGTGACCGGCTAGTGAGCCGATGAATTGGTTGTGGTCTGTGATGTTTAGGACTAGCTAGTGCTCTAGTCGATCTCGTGATACTATGTGTTGGATGTTCGTAATGAACTCATCTAGCTAGCTGTGCCGTGTGAAGCTCCTTCTTGGATGTTTTAACTGAAGAAAGCTTCAGTGTGGTCAATTAACACTTGCTGTGAACTAGCTAATAAAAATAGTTGTGATAAACTTGTCTTTCTAGTTGTGTTAGCTGATGAAGTATTCAGGTCGGGTGCATTGCCTTCAGTTATTTCAGTCAGTTAAATTATAATGGAAAATTCTAGATGATTTATCATTAGATGGTGTTGTGGATATTCCTGTTTGGATGATTAATTCTTCCAAACTTCTATGCTTTTGTGATAACTTAACAGTGACGAAACTGAACCTATTTTAACTGTAAACTGAATAGATTCCCTTATACTCCTTTTTAATTTATTGTTAAGTATAGAAATGGTTTAGCTTCAGAGGTGATTTCCAGATGTTTTCCTCAGGTGGATATCTCTGTGGAGTTAGTTTATCTTACTATCTTGTTATGTAGGCTTATGCCCCTTGTTGTTAAGGTGATATCATGTTTATTTGCCCAGGTTTTCAGTTTGGCCAATTCTTAGGTCTTGGCTGTTGCTCTCTGAACATCCCCTGATGCCACTGCTATTATCTATTGGTGATATTTGTGTGTGCTACTCTGAAACCTTTGAGGTTCAGAGATGTGCCTCTAATGAACCAATTGATTTTCACTACTGAACATGAGGCCCAATCTCTCTGGTTAAGTTGTGTTTTGAAACCCTAGAGTAGTGCTATATAGGTATAGGTTTTGTGCTTGTGGTGCTCCTCTCTAAATGACTAGCGCCCAGCAAAACCTGTGCTGAACCAGTACTCTCTAGGGTGCAATTCTTAGCACAATTACTTAAATGCCTTTGCTAAATAAATTGGATAACTTGCCCCCGCCAATGATGCAAAAGACTGAGGCTTATTTAGTTAAATAAGAACAGATGCTTGCTTGTATTTAATCCCTGTGATGAAATTAGCATAGCATCTCTATGCTAAACTGAGGGAAACATACACCACCCTACTCCATGTGTAACTAGCAGTTAATTTTGCTAGAGAAGTAGAAAATCAACCTCTTCTCAGGTGTGGTGATGGATGTGTTGTGTTGCCTGTGGCTCTTATGGATCTCTTGATCAACAGATGTTGTGGACCTTCTCCTGGTTCACCTTGCTGGCTTGCTCCTCCAGCTCCAGCTTGCTCTTGTGCTGTTGTCCCATCTTGCTCTTGCTTTTAGCAAGGATCAGTGGTTCAATCTGTGGGTTTTGTGAGGAACTGTGGCTGTGGGTGATGAGCTATTTGCTAAGCTGAGATGATCTCGAGCTGTAGCTAGTGGGAGTGGAATGATTCTATTTGGCTAGCTGCTGTGTCCCTTGCTTTTATCTCTAAAGGTGGTGCTGCTGTGGTGATGACAGCTCGGTTAGTTGCATGGCTGAATGTGCTGCCTGCTTGTTTGCCTCCCCTAATTGCTGCGGCTGGTGAACTTATCCTCCCCTTGGATGATTATTTTTGGCTGCCAAGTGTAATTTTCAAAGCTGCCTAGCCTGTGATGTTGTACTGAGGCAATTGACCATTAAGAACAGATGCTAACCTTGATTAACAACATCCCAATGATGTGTTTAGCAGTGCACTATACTGCCTTAAACTGAGGGTTTTACTTAACACTAATCCCTTCTTAGTTTTCTGGTTATATTGCTTTCTTTGGTTTTGTTTTGCAGGTAGCAATTATGGAGTTAAAGATTAATTGAAGATGAAGATACAAGATGTTGTAATGTAGAAATATTTGTAATATCCATTTTTTGTATAATTCTATTTGTTGTAATAAATTTGTAAAGACAATGTAATGTGTGTTAATTCAATAAAATGTTTTATTTGTCTTTAAAAGAATTCATAAGTTGTAATATTTATTGTAAAGATTTGGATTATTCAAATCTCTATTAATTCATTTACTTAATTATTGTTTGTGTTGCTTAAATTGTTTTAATTTGAATTCACTTTACAAATTCAATTATTTGAATATTCACTTTGAATTCAAATTCCTACAACAAGCAATTTTCCTTAAGGTCATGTCAAAAATTATAATTTCTATCTAAGATGATAAATAGGAATAACTAGATTTACCCACAACTCCTCAAGTAATATTTTGGGGTAACAAGTTATGTTCCCTCTAGGTTTCGCAATTTTATCGGATACCTCTCCTACCCAAAAATAGGGTTTAAGGCAAGATCATATCAAAGTTTATAATGCTCAAGTTGATGATCTACTTCAATTCCACCAACTCAAGTGAAACTTCAATCACTTAGTGTTTTGAAACAATTGCGCGAAAATTCTTCGGATTTTCTGATGCATGAATGCAATGCACACCTCTGTGTCCACTCTTATTTTGGACTATGATCCTGGGATATTACAGTCTCCCCTCCTTAAACTAAACTTCGTCCTCGAAGTTCGAACTCTCTTACGTTTCGGATTGTAGAACTAACTTGTATATAAGATGGTAGTTCTCGAACTCCTTGCTGATCTTCCATGGAGATAATTGATGTATCCCCGAATCCAAATTTTCCCTTGAATTCTTCTCTGACTTAGTAATGGTCAACTATCAATTTCATTGACTCCATGATTCCTTCTGGTACAATCTAGTCGTGGGCCTAGTTTCTTGAAATCTCCTTGGATCAGGACTTTATCTAGTGCCTATTGGTCCTACTAGCAGTCCTATCAACAATTTTTCACTAAATAACTGACCTCCTATTAGGAAAGTATTTAGGATTTAGGACATCTCACTAAGGTACTTTTTACTTCTTTATCAAGCAACCTTAGTATTATCACTAAATCTAGTCCACCCTGATATTATTGGCCTTGAGAGTTTACCACCTATAACCTACTTAGACGAGTGTTCTTTTTCTCGTGCCCTCTGGAATCTTAATGTTTCACTCATCCTAGTGATGCAAAGTGATAGCATGGTCTTGGTTACTAGAAGATTTTGCTAACATATTTATCCATCATGCTCTTGGTTATAACCCAAGAGTGACTCATTGTTGACAAAAGTAGTTCAACAACTTGGTTTTGTTAATCCTCACTTAAAGTCTAATCCATTATTCATTTAGGTAGGAGTCTCAACTCCTGGCTTAAGATTCCCTGAAGAGTTCTATCATTGTGTGGTCTTCAGTTATCCTATAACAGTAAGGTCCTATTACACTTAACTTGGGTTTATTCACATCTTTACTCCAATTTATCAGATCTCGACACTTGTGCTTCGTTATTACTCCCCTCCTTAGGGTTTTTGCAATGGTCTCTACACTCCGTGTATAACACCATTGGATCACAAGGTTAGAATATTGGTTTTTGTATACCATTACATTTACACTTTTATAAGATCTTACGAAAGAAACGATGGTGTACCCACACAATTGTGGATATCCAAAGTGAATTCTCTAGACAAATCTCCTCTCATGAAGGTTACTTGTCTCCTTTAAAAGTAATTATCTTACATAGGCAACTTTAAATAGGAGAATACATAGTCCTCCATTACTATCAAACCTACTGTTGACGTTTCCAACATGTTTTGGAAGATGGTCACTAAAAAATCTTAATTAATTTCTTTTCTACCCTAAGTTAGGCTGAACTTGATGCTCCTTATGTCATACACAGATGACTTGGTTACCTTAACCAATAGGATACCAGTTGCGGATCATCCTGGGGTGATGACTATAAAATAAGCTATAGGTTTTTAATCCTTCCTCCTGATATTCTCTCTGAGATTTCAAAGCTTGAATACCACTTATTGCTTCAACACTTCCATTTCTCCACTACAATATACTTCCATGAACCTAATTATTAACTAACTTTATCAGTTTCATATCTTTTCCGAGCTAAGATACCATCCTTATAGTTGACTAATCATGATATATGTTGATACTTCCATCAAATTTAGCTTTAATACTCCATATTCTTTGCCTTCTTCTTCATGCAGGTCTTCATCTTTGCCTTTGGAACTCGTCTCTTCCTTACACGAATTCCTATCTATCTAGATCTATAACATCAAGCAGTAACTTAATGATGCACATACATTTGCACACCAAGTAAAACTTCATGTTCAGATCTAGTCAATCAAAAATCCAATAAGATCCAATAAATCGCAAATGCAGTTATATACCAATCATGCAACATAAGCCCGTAAAATAAGTAGTACCTTGAGTAAAAACATCTCAAGTACCCAGGCTTAGATGCTATACACTACAATATAGGTATATATTACCTTATAGTCCTATGCTAATACAACTTTTTACCTCAATATTTACACCAGTTGCCCATTAGCAACAGAGTAATCCTAGGACAAGGTACTCTAAGAGTAGTTGTGGTATGGCTTGGTTTCTTATGGAACTAAACTTCATGTAGCTTGAATCTTCCATCTGGCTAGAACAAATGTTTGCGAACATATCCAGATCCTTCATGTAGTTACTCATGGTACGTCAGAAGTAGTAGTGTAGCTTCCGTCATTATTTATGCCAACTCCTAATTTCCTTAACACTTTATACTATACTCAGGTGAATCCCCTTTGAACTGCATCATTAGGATATTGGCATAGTTTCATAACAGAATGTCGATGCTTCTTCACTATCAACAGACATCTCTTGTCTTCTTCATCACCAACTTATGATAGGGTTCTACTTCATAGGATAGGGCTATTAATGATACCATGTAGGTAACACTAACTTAGATGTAAACTATTTGGTGTATCAACTGGTACAAAACAGTCTTAACTGGTTCTGGCAAGTTGAAAATAATTAAGGTAGATGAATATTATACCTATAGAATAGTAAATAAGAATATCTACTCCAGTTGGGTAAGGAAATGTGTATACAAATATGACAGTATTATTCTTAGGTGAATAACCATCATAGTTGTAGAAATATAGAGTTTAGTTAAATATGATAACTCCCTATAGTCTTACCAACCTACAAGTCTCCTAAAAGGTTTTAAACCTAAGGTCGTTCGCTCTGATACCACCTGTAGTGACCCAGCACACCACTGCATGTTGTAGTGTACAAGTCGTTGACATAATACTCACGGAAGGACCATTCCGTAAATATTACATCCTTCAGAATAGTACAACAGAAACATAGTCGGTCCAAGGTAACACTATAGGATTACAACACTATTCATTACAAAATCTCGAGAACCTCCTTTACAAACAGAAGTAGGTCTCGTGCAAATGAAACTTCCGAAAGACTCAAGTCGAAGCACTAAGCTGGTTACCAGCTCTACTACTAACTCCTAATCCACTACTGCTGTTGTCACAGCCCTAATCTATCCATCTGGAATATCTCTGTCCGGAGTAGTACTCCTCCTTCCTATAATCCTTGTCTTCTTCGTAGGCATCATTGGCGTCGTGTCCACCATTGCACTGTTGTCGACACTTTCCCTTTTGGCTAAGTAGAGGTTGACTCTTTCAGGTCCACCAGGTTGATTTGACTTCTCGTCGAAGATCTCTCCAACATCGCTATGGACTCCTGTCCTTCCTCTGCTGTCTCCAGTGATCTAAGCAGGGGTCAACGGAGGAAAGGGTGAGCAACACGAGCGTTACTCAGCAAGTTCATATAACAGGAATACGGTGTTTTATGCACTAGCTACCATCCATACCAAAAGGTCATAGATGAACATGCATATCTTTGCAAAACATTTTTAGGAAAAGATTTATTTTATCTTCAGAAAACTATGCCCGTCATCCATTCAGAGGTGCTAGGGCCTTGAGGAGCCTCCTTTCCTGCAGCGTTCATCGTTCCTTCCTGGAACGGGGAGTAACATGTCACATTTTTACACTCTGCAGAGGTGCGTTACTTTACCCATGAGAGATCAACGCCTTGTTGCACAACCGGGCGATCTTTCCCGTCCACACTCTCTTTGGTATGGGGCCCAGTCGATGATCCAAGCCATTCGCCGTGCTTCTCCAACAACCCCGCATGCCCACCCTTTTGTAGGTCTGTCCTCCCCTATATCTTTTGGTAGACTGTTCCAGACCGAAGTCCTCCCCTATACCAAAAAGATAGACTGTTCCAGACAACCCCTACAATCCATCATAGACCCCAGAAAACCGTGGGAATTAAGGGATCCCACCCATGTGCATGTAGTCCCGCAAGATCTACAGCCTACGGAACTGGCAGTCCGTTGACATGCGAAAGGGAAAAGATCACAGATGACTTTCCCGTCCCATTCCAAGTCTCATGGTTAACGCTTCATTTACGGCGCAAGAACACGGACGGCATTGGTTATTAAATCCTAGATAATAATTTCCCGTGCAAATGGAACCTCCACCAACCACATCATACCATGGTTCCATCTGCCAGCCAACAATAAGTATATATAGCAATTCACATCATTCGAAAATAGGTTTTACTTTTTCATGCAATGATAAACCATAGTATTTTGCATTTACTTTGATAAACATAATCAAGTAGGACATGAGCAAGAGTGAACTTGCCTTTTTGACTGCAAGATTATACAGCCAAGGTCTTCGATACAATATATACTCCAAAATCTGGAAAGAACATCATTGGTCCGGTAAGGACTAATGTTTGAAGAAGCAATATGCTATTATGCATAAGTATGAAATGCATCGCTCTAAACCTCGTAACTAACTCTCGATGGTTGAGGGTTGTTTGAGTTTGGTGATTTCTTTTAGATTTGTTTGATCTTCAAGTTTATTTCACTAGAAAGATGAGTTTAAAACTCTAGCCTTAAAGTACCATATTAAGCATAAGAATAAAGTGGAACAACATCAATAACACTAAATGGTTGTTTTAGGGTTGGTTACGTCTTTATGTTTGTAAAGTGCATGTATTGCCTCAGATTAATTAAAGAAATTGGTGTAGTTTTATTAGTCATTAATACAAAAAGAATAACTTTTGAAGAAATGAATAATGTGAAATTGTGTAGTATTATTAACTATGGCAAAAATAATAACTTTTGAAGAACAAATATAGTATACATTTGTGGGTATAATTCTAAAATGGTATTTATGTTATTAAATTAACACTACTAATTTCTACTAAGCTTTGTTTCTTTAGGAAGAAGAATTTGTGTGGTTTCTAGAGTAAAACAAGTTACATTTTAATTTACTTGATAAAGTACCAGCAAATATTAAGAGCAACCACCTTTAAGTTTATCTTATATTTTAAGTATCACACTTTAAAGGAAGCAAGTAATTAAAGTAACATCATTTTATGTTTCAATTTCTAGTTTTAGAGTATTGACTTCAAGGAATAAATAGAGAATTAAACTAATTATGAAAGGTAGTAATAATAAGTGATCATGTTTTATTAGGTAAGGATTGCAATTCTAGATTATGTAAATCTCTTTTAATAATTATATTTCTTGTAGAAAATATTATTTTAATTATTCAATAATGGAATATTAATTATTCATATTCACATATGGTTTTTATTAATGATCACAATGTAGATCATGTCATGATTAAAACATATTCTCAAAATTTGAAATTTAAATATGTAAAACATTTTGATTGAAGTTGAAATACATCCAAAATTAGTATTTCAAATTAATTTCATAATTAAAATAATAAGTAAATTGTTCTTTCAATTTTAGAATAATTCAAATTTAGTTAAACAAGTATTTTGCTTATACAAACAGATAGATTTTATTTTATTTACTTTCATTATATTTGATTAATTAATACTTTAAGAATAGTATTGTTTTCATAATATTTTTGATTTAGGATATTAGGAATAATAATTTGTGTGATATAAATTTACCTAATAATAATAGATAATAAATAATACTATTGCTTTCAAATTAATTAAATTTAGTTTGATTTTTAAATATTATTTAGATTATTTGAATTATTCAAATACTATACTCACATAACTTATCCAATAGAATAAGTTAAAACGACTTTTATTATTTACAATCTTACTATACATATTTTATGTAATCAATTACAACAATTATTTTCAACAAGCATTTAAAAGATTTATTAATTAAAAGAAATTTTAAAGAAAAGGAATTTACAACCAGGCCCTTGGGCTGGTTTGGTTGAACCCCACCCTGAGGTCAGCTCGGGTCAAACCCGACCCAGCCTCCTCTCGATCCCGCACGCTCTCTCACGTTCCTCTCCTTCCCTTCTCCTCCTCTAGCGGCAGCGCCGCCGCCCGGCTGCCCCGGCCGTCGCCGGCCGTGCCCGCTGCCTTGGTGCCCTGCTTCTTCTCCGCCGCCTCCTCTTCTACAGATTCCCCAACGGATTCGTCCCCGCGTGCTCTAATCGAACCCGCCCATGAGCCCTAACCCTAGCTCGGGATGGCTCCTCTGCTCCGGCCGCTTCTCTACGGCGTCCGCACCTCCGCCCAATCGATTCGCCTCCGCCCCGGCCCCGCGGCTAACCCTAGCTTGGCCGCCGGTGCTGCTCAACCACCTCCGCCATCTCTCAATTACCGCCGCCTCTGCTACGACTACAACTGCTCAAGGTGAGCTTCTGCTGTGACCGGCTAGTGAGCCGATGAATTGGTTGTGGTCTGTGATGTTTAGGACTAGCTAGTGCTCTAGTCGATCTCGTGATACTATGTGTTGGATGTTCGTAATGAACTCATCTAGCTAGCTGTGCCGTGTGAAGCTCCTTCTTGGATGTTTTAACTGAAGAAAGCTTCAGTGTGGTCAATTAACACTTGCTGTGAACTAGCTAATAAAAATAGTTGTGATAAACTTGTCTTTCTAGTTGTGTTAGCTGATGAAGTATTCAGGTCGGGTGCATTGCCTTCAGTTATTTCAGTCAGTTAAATTATAATGGAAAATTCTAGATGATTTATCATTAGATGGTGTTGTGGATATTCCTGTTTGGATGATTAATTCTTCCAAACTTCTATGCTTTTGTGATAACTTAACAGTGACGAAACTGAACCTATTTTAACTGTAAACTGAATAGATTCCCTTATACTCCTTTTTAATTTATTGTTAAGTATAGAAATGGTTTAGCTTCAGAGGTGATTTCCAGATGTTTTCCTCAGGTGGATATCTCTGTGGAGTTAGTTTATCTTACTATCTTGTTATGTAGGCTTATGCCCCTTGTTGTTAAGGTGATATCATGTTTATTTGCCCAGGTTTTCAGTTTGGCCAATTCTTAGGTCTTGGCTGTTGCTCTCTGAACATCCCCTGATGCCACTGCTATTATCTATTGGTGATATTTGTGTGTGCTACTCTGAAACCTTTGAGGTTCAGAGATGTGCCTCTAATGAACCAATTGATTTTCACTACTGAACATGAGGCCCAATCTCTCTGGTTAAGTTGTGTTTTGAAACCCTAGAGTAGTGCTATATAGGTATAGGTTTTGTGCTTGTGGTGCTCCTCTCTAAATGACTAGCGCCCAGCAAAACCTGTGCTGAACCAGTACTCTCTAGGGTGCAATTCTTAGCACAATTACTTAAATGCCTTTGCTAAATAAATTGGATAACTTGCCCCCGCCAATGATGCAAAGACTGAGGCTTATTTAGTTAAATAAGAACAGATGCTTGCTTGTATTTAATCCCTGTGATGAAATTAGCATAGCATCTCTATGCTAAACTGAGGGAAACATACACCACCCTACTCCATGTGTAACTAGCAGTTAATTTTGCTAGAGAAGTAGAAAATCAACCTCTTCTCAGGTGTGGTGATGGATGTGTTGTGTTGCCTGTGGCTCTTATGGATCTCTTGATCAACAGATGTTGTGGACCTTCTCCTGGTTCACCTTGCTGGCTTGCTCCTCCAGCTCCAGCTTGCTCTTGTGCTGTTGTCCCATCTTGCTCTTGCTTTTAGCAAGGATCAGTGGTTCAATCTGTGGGTTTTGTGAGGAACTGTGGCTGTGGGTGATGAGCTATTTGCTAAGCTGAGATGATCTCGAGCTGTAGCTAGTGGGAGTGGAATGATTCTATTTGGCTAGCTGCTGTGTCCCTTGCTTTTATCTCTAAAGGTGGTGCTGCTGTGGTGATGACAGCTCGGTTAGTTGCATGGCTGAATGTGCTGCCTGCTTGTTTGCCTCCCCTAATTGCTGCGGCTGGTGAACTTATCCTCCCCTTGGATGATTATTTTTGGCTGCCAAGTGTAATTTTCAAAGCTGCCTAGCCTGTGATGTTGTACTGAGGCAATTGACCATTAAGAACAGATGCTAACCTTGATTAACAACATCCCAATGATGTGTTTAGCAGTGCACTATACTGCCTTAAACTGAGGGTTTTACTTAGCACTAATCCCTTCTTAGTTTTCTGGTTATATTGCTTTCTTTGGTTTTGTTTTGCAGGTAGCAATTATGGAGTTAAAGATTAATTGAAGATGAAGATACAAGATGTTGTAATGTAGAAATATTTGTAATATCCATTTTTTGTATAATTCTATTTGTTGTAATAAATTTGTAAAGACAATGTAATGTGTGTTAATTCAATAAAATGTTTTATTTGTCTTTAAAAGAATTCATAAGTTGTAATATTTATTGTAAAGATTTGGATTATTCAAATCTCTATTAATTCATTTACTTAATTATTGTTTGTGTTGCTTAAATTGTTTTAATTTGAATTCACTTTACAAATTCAATTATTTGAATATTCACTTTGAATTCAAATTCCTACAACAAGCAATTTTCCTTAAGGTCATGTCAAAAATTATAATTTCTATCTAAGATGATAAATAGGAATAACTAGATTTACCCACAACTCCTCAAGTAATATTTTGGGGTAACAAGTTATGTTCCCTCTAGGTTTCGCAATTTTATCGGATACCTCTCCTACCCAAAAATAGGGTTTAAGGCAAGATCATATCAAAGTTTATAACGCTCAAGTTGATGATCTACTTCAATTCCACCAACTCAAGTGAAACTTCAATCACTTAGTGTTTTGAAACAATTGCGCGAAAATTCTTCGGATTTTCTGATGCATGAATGCAATGCACACCTCTGTGTCCACTCTTATTTTGGACTATGATCCTGGGATATTACAGTCTCCCCTCCTTAAACTAAACTTCGTCCTCGAAGTTCGAACTCTCTTACGTTTCGGATTGTAGAACTAACTTGTATATAAGATGGTAGTTCTCGAACTCCTTGCTGATCTTCCATGGAGATAATTGATGTATCCCCGAATCCAAATTTTCCCTTGAATTCTTCTCTGACTTAGTAATGGTCAACTATCAATTTCATTGACTCCATGATTCCTTCTGGTACAATCTAGTCGTGGGCCTAGTTTCTTGAAATCTCCTTGGATCAGGACTTTATCTAGTGCCTATTGGTCCTACTAGCAGTCCTATCAAGAATTTTTCACTAAATAACTGACCTCCTATTAGGAAAGTATTTAGGATTTAGGACATCTCACTAAGGTACTTTTTACTTCTTTATCAAGCAACCTTAGTATTATCACTAAATCTAGTCCACCCTAATATTATTGGCCTTGAGAGTTTACCACCTATAACCTACTTAGACGAGTGTTCTTTTTCTCGTGCCCTCTGGAATCTTAATGTTTCACTCATCCTAGTGATGCAAAGTGATAGCATGGTCTTGGTTACTAGAAGATTTTGCTAACATATTTATCCATCATGCTCTTGGTTATAACCCAAGAGTGACTCATTGTTGACAAAAGTAGTTCAACAACTTGGTTTTGTTAATCCTCACTTAAAGTCTAATCCATTATTCATTTAGGTAGGAGTCTCAACTCCTGGCTTAAGATTCCCTGAAGAGTTCTATCATTGTGTGGTCTTCAGTTATCCTATAACAGTAAGGTCCTATTACACTTAACTTGGGTTTATTCACATCTTTACTCCAATTTATCAGATCTCGACACTTGTGCTTCGTTATTACTCCCCTCCTTAGGGTTTTTGCAATGGTCTCTACACTCCGTGTATAACACCATTGGATCACAAGGTTAGAATATTGGTTTTTGTATACCATTACATTTACACTTTTATAAGATCTTACGAAAGAAACGATGGTGTACCCACACAATTGTGGATATCCAAAGTGAATTCTCTAGACAAATCTCCTCTCATGAAGGTTACTTGTCTCCTTTAAAAGTAATTATCTTACATAGGCAACTTTAAATAGGAGAATACATAGTCCTCCATTACTATCAAACCTACTGTTGACGTTTCCAACATGTTTTGGAAGATGGTCACTAAAAAATCTTAATTAATTTCTTTTCTACCCTAAGTTAGGCTGAACTTGATGCTCCTTATGTCATACACAGATGACTTGGTTACCTTAACCAATAGGATACCAGTTGCGGATCATCCTGGGGTGATGACTATAAAATAAGCTATAGGTTTTTAATCCTTCCTCCTGATATTCTCTCTGAGATTTCAAAGCTTGAATACCACTTATTGCTTCAACACTTCCATTTCTCCACTACAATATACTTCCATGAACCTAATTATTAACTAACTTTATCAGTTTCATATCTTTTCCGAGCTAAGATACCATCCTTATAGTTGACTAATCATGATATATGGTTGATACTTCCATCAAATTTAGCTTTAATACTCCATATTCTTTGCCTTCTTCTTCATGCAGGTCTTCATCTTTGCCTTTGGAACTCGTCTCTTCCTTACACGAATTCCTATCTATCTAGATCTATAACATCAAGCAGTAACTTAATGATGCACATATATTTGCACACCAAGTAAAACTTCATGTTCAGATCTAGTCAATCAAAAAATCCAATAAGATCCAATAAATCGCAAATGCAGTTATATACCAATCATGCAACATAAGCCCGTAAAATAAGTAGTACCTTGAGTAAAAACATCTCAAGTACCCAGGCTTAGATCCTATACACTACAATATAGGTATATATTACCTAGTGGGAGTGGAATGATTCTATTTGGCTAGCTGCTGTGTCCCTTGCTTTTATCTCTAAAGGTGGTGCTGCTGTGGTGATGACAGCTCGGTTAGTTGCATGGCTGAATGTGCTGCCTGCTTGTTTGCCTCCCCTAATTGCTGCGGCTGGTGAACTTATCCTCCCCTTGGATGATTATTTTTGGCTGCCAAGTGTAATTTTCAAAGCTGCCTAGCCTGTGATGTTGTACTGAGGCAATTGACCATTAAGAACAGATGCTAACCTTGATTAACAACATCCCAATGATGTGTTTAGCAGTGCACTATACTGCCTTAAACTGAGGGTTTTACTTAACACTAATCCCTTCTTAGTTTTCTGGTTATATTGCTTTCTTTGGTTTTGTTTTGCAGGTAGCAATTATGGAGTTAAAGATTAATTGAAGATGAAGATACAAGATGTTGTAATGTAGAAATATTTGTAATATCCATTTTTTGTATAATTCTATTTGTTGTAATAAATTTGTAAAGACAATGTAATGTGTGTTAATTCAATAAAATGTTTTATTTGTCTTTAAAAGAATTCATAAGTTGTAATATTTATTGTAAATATTTGGATTATTCAAATCTCTATTAATTCATTTACTTAATTATTGTTTGTGTTACTTAAATTGTTTTAATTTGAATTCACTTTACAAATTCAATTATTTGAATATTCACTTTGAATTCAAATTCCTACAACAAGCAATTTTCCTTAAGGTCATGTCAAAAATTATAATTTCTATCTAAGATGATAAATAGGAATAACTAGATTTACCCACAACTCCTCAAGTAATATTTTGGGGTAACAAGTTATGTTCCCTCTAGGTTTCGCAATTTTATCGGATACCTCTCCTACCCAAAAATAGGGTTTAAGGCAAGATCATATCAAAGTTTATAACGCTCAAGTTGATGATCTACTTCAATTCCACCAACTCAAGTGAAACTTCAATCACTTAGTGTTTTGAAACAATTGCGCGAAAATTCTTCGGATTTTCTGATGCATGAATGCAATGCACACCTCTGTGTCCACTCTTATTTTGGACTATGATCCTGGGATATTACATTACCTGTTATGTTAATTATCTAGCTAGTGTCCAAGTTAGCCGCCGACCGAAAACAGTAAGGAAGAGAACACATTCCATAGCTACAATAAAACTAATCAATTAATCAACAAATTAACTAAAGGCGCATCTGTTCCTCCATCATTAAATATTTATGACTCAATCACTTTTTTTAGCCACAATCGACGCCATTGTTAACGCTGATTATCTGCACGCTCTTTTCCATGTCGCACAGCTACAAAAATGTCGTTGTAGAAAATTCAGAGAAAGGTTCCAGTAATGTAGTTTATCTCAACAAGAATCGTTCACGCATCAAGCAAGGAATTTGACAACCGCGTTAGTTAATATTTTGCGAGTAATACGATAGTATGATTTGGGGCTAATTCGTTGGTAGTATTTTATTTGGGGCTAATGCGTGGCGCCAATCTCGACGAATGACGGTGGCCTAAGGATGGCAATGGGTAGGGTATGGTGCGGGTAGAACAATACCATACCCGTGTAGTCAATGGGTACAAAACTCTACCTATACCCGTACCACGGATATGAAATTTTACCCGTAGCCATACCCGACGGGTACCCATACCCGTTGGGTACCCAACGGTAGATCAAATAGTACACATGTTATACATAATTTTACATTTATAAAAAACACATTGGCAAAACAAAATATTTATCTCAACTCAATAACATATATTTGAGTACATGCCAATTATCTCAACTCAAATTGACAATTGATGACAACTTTACCATAAATTCACAAGCTTACGAGAATGAATATTGGAACTCCACGAATAAGATATAGAAACGGGCATGATATGGGCCGGTATACCCACGGTATGAGATTATACCCGTGCCCTACCCGCGACTTAACGGGTAAGGTACGAGAACTACCCATGGGTATAAAATTGTGCCCATACCCTACCCATGCGAGTACGGTACCCGCGGGTAACCGTACCCATGGATAAAATCGCCATCCTTATGGCCGCATGGACATAGTGCTGGTCTGCATATAATGGGCTGCCGTCACTGCTGTGTCGTGACGTAGGTCCCGCGACCATGTCGAAAGACAACGTTCTGATCGGCTCCTCCGTGGGCGTGCTCGTCGTGCTCTCCCTCGTCACCTTCTTCTGCTCCAACCGGCGCCGGGTCTGGGCCGAGCACGGCTCGTCGTCGTCGCAGCGGAGCGTTGTCAACGACGACGTGGAGCTTGGGCGCCGGCCGTGCCCCACCGCGGCCCCAGGGCTCGACGGGGCCATCCTGGTCACGTACCCGACAACGGTGTACGCATCGCCGAACGGCGGTGAGCTGCGGAGCACAAAGGAGGACACAGTACGGCGCCGGAGGAGGATGAGACAACGTGCGCGGTGTGCCTGTCATAGTACGCGGAGGGCAACGAGCTCCGGCGGCGCTGGGCGAGGTGCGCGCACGTGTTCCATGGGTGGTGCGTGGACGACTGGCTCCGGCGGCGGCCGAGCTGCCGCACGCCACCGTCGGCGTTAGCAGGCATGCAAACGCAGCCAAGTGAGGTGACCTAGGTAGAGCGGCAAAATGCGTCGTACATCGTTGTTTTGCGTACACGTACGTACGTACGAAGACCGTTAATGCTTCTCGTGTGAAAGACGAAGCTAAAGCTAGTTTGTCAGAGTCTGATGACGTGTATTCAGTTCTAGTTTTTTTTGTCAAACTTAATAATCGTGTATGTACGTACTTGTGTTATCTTATTATCAGAGTACAAAAAGAAAAGGAGGAGGTTGAGATAAAAAGAGATCCTGGAAAAAAAAAAGATAAATAGAGATCGAAGCGAATTCAGGCTTGATCATAACCCTGCTAGTTCCGCCTCGAACAAATCAGCTGCAGAGTCTAGATCGAGCCCCCATCGATCTGCGTTCGTGCTTTGTATGCCGCCTCGCTGCGCTCTAGGTTGGATTTCGTCTAATCGCAAACTGCACTTTGTTGGATTTCCCTCTCCCTGTGCTCTACTCTCTCCGTTCCAATTTAATTGACTTGCTAAGTGGATGTATACGGAGGAAGTAGGTTGCAATGATGCAGCCTGAGAGAGGTATCTCGAATAGAAAACGAAAATTTGCCCCAACTTATAACACTCGCATTTTTGTTGTATAGTGACAGGAGATTTTTATCTGGCTTACCCTTATGAAGAAGAGGAATTTAGCACCATACTCGGTAAACATGTTGCCTCAAACTGGGCTCAGAGTGTTGTCTCGCTCACTTCCTCCGACGACGGTGCTTACACACATCATGCAGTTACCTATGCATATTTTGTTTCATCTAAACACTCTGCAGTCTGCATTATAGTACCTGATTGAAAATTATTTACCTTCTCGTGCAGGTGGTTCCATACATCCTGCATGCATAGGCGTAGTTTTTCACCATACTAAAACTAGAACATATATTCTGACTTCAGCAAGCTTACTGCCAATTTTTCGTATTAAATCTATTGCTTGCCTATATTTCGAGATATTAATGCTAATCATTCAATTAACCGCTATTATACTTGTTTTCTATGCTTCATCACCAGGTAAAGTGCCCTTTTGTGCTGCAGATCTCCCTCATTCAACCCTAGCTTCAAGTTATACAACGATAATTTTTTTCTCATTAGTTAGATCCCGTATCATCTATATATATGTAGCATGTTTTTAATTACATATGTGTGGGGCATTGAGCATGTCAATAGAAAACAAACTCGATCCCACTGTATAATTAGCTGTTGTATATGTTAATTATCGAGCTAGTGTCCACGATTAGGCGCCGACCAGAATGTTGTAAATAAACGCAGTAAATCATTGCAGAAAGTAGAGGGAGAGACGACGTTTGGTAACGCAGTTCAGCGATAACACCTACATCTGCGGGGCATGCTTACGGGCGCTCCTCCCCATGTACTAATCACATAGTACTGTCGACGACAAGCCCGCCACGGTGTATAGACACATCAGATCACACACGCCACGCCGGTCCGGCCGCCCCTGCCACAGGCGCCGTCCGTCCTCGAATAGATGTCTAACCTAGCTTTTCGTCTCGTCTCTTTTGGCTACCACCGGTGCCTTTATATATATTAGGCCCAGGTTATAAGTGTTCGACTCCAACACCTAACCTAACCGTGTAATCCAAGTCCAACTGTAGCCTATACACATATTTGACACAAAAATAACACTCCACCTTGGCAAATATGTCATCTTCATGCAAACACCTGTGTGTGTTGAACTTGGTTTTCTCCTTTGCTCACTCGCATGAGCCAGCATCCGAATCCTCAATGAACTCGGCTGCCTCGACCGTACATGTCTCCGCGTCTTGCCTCTCTCCAGCTTCACCTTGAACAATGCTCATGTGCACCTTGTACAAGTTGTTGCTGGTCCTCCTGCCCTTCATCACCAGCTTCTTGTTCGCCTTGACCCTCATGGTTAACTTGTCCCTCTCACCATAATAGAGATAGTCCTTACCATGAAGTTCCTCAAGTGAAATTCGATTCCTTCGAGCTCTCGGCATATATCTAACATCTTGGAGCACCACTTCTGCACCTTCTTCAGTCTTGATCTTGATATCTCCCATGCCCATGATACGTTGAGGCGTACCATCGGCTTGATAGACTACTCCAAAATCACCAGACTTTTAGGAAGAGAACCACTCCTTGTTAGACGTCACATGAAAAGAACTTCCAGAATCCAACAACCACTGTTCATCGAACAATTCGCTTTCCAAGACAAGAGTATCGCTATCCTCATCAATAGCAGCAACATTTACGGATCCATTAGCCTTCATCCACACTGGACAAAACCTTCTGATATGACCCCACTCCTTACAATGAAAACACTGCGGCTTCTTCTTCTTCTTCGACTTCCCACCATTGTTGTTTCTGACAAAAAACGCCTGACCATCAGCTGCACCAGCAGAAGTACTATCCTCAGTTTTCTTTTCCCTTTTATCATAAGATAACAGCGCCGTAGTAACCTCGCTTGCAGTGATACTGGTCTTGCCATACGTCAGAGTAACAACCAAGCCCTTGTAGGACTTCAGTAATGAAGTAAGCATCAGAATAGCCCTGTCCTCATCCTCCACCTTGACCTCGATACGTGCCAGGTCCGAGATCACACGGTTGAAGGTATTGACATGCTCTGTAAGGTTCGTCCCTTCTTGCATCTTCAGGCCATACAACTTCTGCTTCAAATACAACTTATTGGGTGCAGTCTTATCCAGGAATTGCGCTTCCAACTTCGCACAGATTTCGTTCGGTGAATCCACGTAAATCACATGGTACAAAACCTGATCAGACAAACTCAGCCGTATGGTGCCGGCTGCCTTGATTTTCATCTCCTCCCAGTCTTCAGCGTCCATCTTTGCAGGCTTCGTAGCATCAGATTTGATCGTCCTCAGGCAACCCTGCTGCCCCAGCAGGTCCTTGACACTCGACTGCCATAGCACAAAGTTTCCCGTACCATCGAACTTCGTCATCTCGAACCTGGTTCCCGCAGACATGATTGTCCGCCGCTGCTCTCTCCTCCGAACAGCCTCCGATCAGATCGTGTAGGTCAGAACGATCGATCCGGCCCGAGCTTCCTCTCCGGTTCAGGAAAGCTTCCTTGCGCGCCGCCTTGCTTCCGAAATTCCTGTGCTCGAATTTAGGGCTAGACATCTCTGAGCTCTTTGATCTGTTGCCCTCTCAGCCCCCTCCTTTTATTGACCTCGTGGTGCCTACCCCTCAACCGTCTCGGAAGTCGTAACCGAGTACGACTCGACCACCAACCAGGAAACTTCCTGATTCGAGATAGTTCGGATCTATCTCCACCTTCAATTCGAACCCACGTGACTATCCTTGAGCTCCAAGTCACCGTTGCATCATCCAACTCGGCCTCCTTTGTTCCCATGTGCACACAAAATATTTGAGTTGGTCCATGCCGTTGTCGAACCGAACCCGTATGACTCCACCAGATGCATCCGACTCTTAGAGCCACACGCGCACTTTACGTGCATCAGAGATGACCACGTTTGCACCTGGTCCCTTCACGTCGAGTCGGCCTCTCCGGTTGAACCGGCCGGTCTGACCGTCGAACCCGTTACGCCGCCTTCAGTCGGTACGATCTCCCCCAACCTGCGCGCCAAGCTAATCCAACCGACGATGCATGTCGATCCGATCTGCTTCTCCACGGCTGACCGCCTTGCGCCGTCGCGCCCACGATCCATGCCGCTGCTCCTTGATGTTGTTCCTTCGCCGTCAACAACGCGTACTGTCGGCGGGGGGGGGGGGGGGGGGGGGGGGGGGGGGACCCCGCACCCCCGCTTCGTTCCGCTTGCTCGGCGGCTCGCTACGCTTCGGGGCCGAGCTTCGCTCCACTCCGCTCCTCCAGAAGCCCGCCTCCCTCCAAGGACAACCATCACCACGTCTCCCTCTAGATCATCCGCACCATGATCGAAAACCTGCAAACCTTGCTCTGATACCACTTGTTGTAAATAAACGCAATAGATCATTGCAGAAAGTAGAGGGAGAGACGACGTTTGGTAACGCAGTTCAGCGATAACGCCTACATCTGCGGGGCATGCTTACGGGCGCTCCTCCCCATGTACTAATCACATAGTACCGTAAACGACAAGCCCACCACGGTGTACAGACACATCAGATCACACACGCCACGCCGGTCCGGCCGCCCCTGCCACGGGCGCCGTCCGTCCTCAAATAGATCTTATGTCTAACCTAGCTTTTCGTCTCGTCTCTTTTGGCTACCACTGGTGCCTTTATATATTAGGCCCAGGTTACAAGTGTTCGACTCCAACAGCTAACCTAACCGCGCAATCCAAGTCCAAGTGTAGCCTATACACATATTTGACACAAAAATAACACATAATCCTCATCCGGAAACAGTAAGGAAGAGATCTCATTCCAAATCTACATAAGAACTAATAATTAATCAACAAATAAATTAAAGGCGCATCTTGTTCCTCCATCATTAAAAATTTATGACTCAATTAGGAGACACACCTAATTAGGCACGAAACCGTTCTTTCCTGCAAAAAAATCTGCACGCTCTTTTCTTTGTCAAATCACAGCTGCAAAAAGGCGTAGTACAAAATTCAGGGAAAGGTCCCAGGAATGTAAATTATCTCAACAGGAATCGTTCACGCAGCAAGCAAGGAATTTGACAACCGCGTTGGTATATTTTTGGGCTAATTGTTTGGTTAGTACTCCAGTATTTTATTTGGGGCTAATGCGTGGCGCCAATCTCGACGAATGACGGCGGGGATGTGATCTGACCGTGAGGTGGCAGCACGGACACAGCGTTGGTGTGCATATAATGGGTTGTCGCGCGCTGCTTTGCCGTGACGTGTGCTGCGACCATGTCTAACGACAGCGTGCTGATCGGCGCCTCCATTGCCGCGCTCGTCGTGCTCTCACTCTTAACCTTTTTCTGTTCCAACTGGCGCCGGGTCGGGGCGGTGCACGGCTCGTCGTTGCGGCGCAGAGTCGAACAAGCGGAGCACGGCCGCCGGCCGTGCCCCGCCGCCCCTGCGGGGCTAGAGGAGGCCGTCCTGGCCGCGTACCCGACGACGGTTTACGCATCGCCGAACGGCGGTGAGCGGAGTACGAAGGCCAGCGCAGGGCCGGAAGAGGACGCGACGACGTGCGCCGTGTGTCTGGCGGAGTACGCGGAGGGCGACGAGCTCCGGCGGCTGCCGTGGTGCGCGCACACGTTCCACCGGCGGTGCGTCGACGAGTGGCTCAGGCAGCGGCCAACCTGCCCGCTCTGCCGCACGCCGCCGACGGCGTTAGCAGGCATGCACACGCAGCCAAGTGAAGTGAGCTAGGTAGAGCACTAGAGCGGCAAAATGTGGCCACCATGTCGAACCGAGTACACATATGTACGAAGACCGTTTACGTCTCTTTTCGCGTGAATGAAAAAGACAAAGAAAGCTAAAACTAGCTTGGGCATTCATGTTCATCAGAGTGCATGCTGAGGATGCATGGAGTTTGGTTACGTGTATTCAGTTACCGCCTGTTTTCCCCATATTCGGCGCGACACCTCTTCTCCGGCAGACGGGGCTTGCCTGTGCCCCGAGCGTGCGCCCATCCGTGCGACCTGCCTCCCGCACCGCCATCAGCTGACTTTTTCTTCCAAAAATAATAATCATAATTACAGCACGAGTCAGTATAATTTCCTCATGTACCGCTGCGGCTCATTTAGAACCCAAATAGCCTTTGTGCGCAAATTTTGCGTGCCAAGTACTACCCAGAAGGAGATATCGATCCTCAGGGCTACTCCAACAGAGGGAATGTCATATGCGTGGAGGAGTCTGATGCATGGATTAGAACTGATTCGAGATGGGTATATCTGGAGAATTGGGGATGGAAAGGAGGTCAACATTTGGTCTGATCCTTGGCTGCCGAGAGCTTGGTCACGCCGAGTCTGTACTAGAAGAGGTAATAACCTTCTTGAGAAAGTTTCTGAATTAATTAGCCCTATAACTAGAGTGTGGGACGAACAACTAGTAAGGTATACTTTCAGTGTGGAGGATGCAAAGTTAATATTACAAAATACCTCTGAGAGAGGGTATGCAAGATTTTATTGCGTGGCATTTCGATGAAAAGGGGCAACACTCGGTAAAACAAGCGTACACGCTTTATGTTCAGCTTGATAAACAGAGAAGAGGGCAGGATGCAGGCCCTTGCAATTCAGTACAGGGTAACCTGAATTCCTCGGAAAATACCATCTGGAAGAGGATCTGGTCAATGCCTTGCCCTAGCAAAATCAAGATGTTCACGTGGCGAGTTGCTCATAACTCGCTGGCACTTGAAGATTGAGAACACGAAATGTCTATTTTGTAGCCGAGTTGTGGAAGACGGGGCACACCTGTTTGTCAAATGCAAGCATGTCAAGGAGGCATGGCGCATGTTAGGATTTGAGAGCATGAGATTGAAACTTGAAAATGATGTCATCAAACCAGACCATGGAGATTATCTGGTATGCATCTGAGCGAGATAGGCTGCAAATTCTCGCGAGTTGGTGGCACAGGTGGAACAATAGGAACAAGCTGCGTGAGGGGGAGCTCGCGCTGTCTTGTGAAGACATTGTTCGCATGAGTGTTTCTCAAGCTGAAGAATTTCTAGAGACCTTCAGCAAGCAAGAAGCAAGGATTAAGCAATATAGGCCTATCTGTCTTCTAAACATTAGGTTCAAAGTCTTCACTAAAACTGTGACTATTAATTCGGTGGCTGATCATGTTGTGAAACCTGCAAGGTCGCAATATCCTTGATGAGTAGTAATCTTGCATGAGACTGTCCATGAGCTACATCGGAAAAAGCTAAATGGAGTTATTCTAAAGATTGATTTCGAAAAAGCTTACGATAAATTCAAGCGGTCATTTTTACAACAAACACTCATAATGAAAGGTTTTTCTGAAGAGTATCGTGATATGATTCATAATTTTGTTTCCATAGGAGGTGTCGCCATTAAAGTCAATGATGACGTTGGTAGATACTTCCAAACGAAAAAGGAATTACGACAAGGCGACCCATTATCACCTATATTATTTAATATAGTTGCCGATATGCTAGCTATAATCATTGAACGTGCGAAATTGGATGAGCAAATTGAAAGAGTGGTTACTCGTGATGGTGGATTATCCATTCTTCAATACGCAGACGACACGATTCTCTTTATGGAACATGATATGGAAGAAGCAAAAAAAACCTGAAATTCATTTTATCAGCGTTCGAGCAACTTTCCGGACTCAAAATCAATTTCCATAAAAGTGAGTTGTTTTGTTTGGCGACGCTCAGGACGAGGCTGCCCAGTATAGAATTGTTTGGCTGTGGTATTGACATGTTTCCAATAAGCTATCTTGGCATCCCAATTCATTTTAAGAAACATGTTGAGCAAAGACTACAAAAAAAATGTTTAGTAGTTGAAAAGGAAAACTATCATCCCTTGGTGGCAGATTGGTTCTCATAAATTCAGTACTAACAGACATGCATGGTACTGTATATGTTATCCTATTTCCAAGTACCAAAAGGAGTCTTGCATCGATTGGATTATTTTCGATCTAGATTCTTTTGGCAAGGAGATAATGAGAAAAAAAATACTGGCTAGCAAAATGGGATGTAGTGTGCCGACCCAAGGATCACGGTGGTCTTGGGATTCATGACCTTGAGGTCAATAATAGAGCCCTGCTCGGTAAATGGTTGTTTAAGCTTGTTAACGAAGAGGTGGTATGGCAAACTATGCTTAGAAGAAAATACATCGGCTCAAGTGCGGTATCACATGTTACTTGGAAACCTGGTTATTCATACTTTTGGGCCGGCCTAATGGAGAGGAAGAAATTCTTGTACATTTTCCATTAAAAATGGTTCGGAGATACGGTTTTGGGAGGATAGGTGGCTTGGAACTATCTCACTCCAAGAACAATATCCGGCTTTATACAATATAGTCCTTAGACGTCACAAGAGCGATACTCTCGCTCAAGTGATGGAGGGAAATCCTCCAAATGTGACGTTCAGAAGAGACCTCATTGGACGCATGTATACAGTTTTAATCCAACCAGATGTGTCGGTAAATAATAATAAGAAAATTTGGAAGATGAAAATTCCACTAAAAAACAAAGTTTTGTGTGGTATCTTCGTCGAGGAGTTATTCTTACTAAAGACAACCTTGCAAAACGCAAAAACAGTGTGTCTTCTGTCATAAGGATGAGACTATCAAGAACTTATTCTTCAAGTGTCAACTTGCTAGTTCTATATGATCAATCATCTAGATATGTTCTACTATATACCCACCCACAAGCACTGCCAATATTTTTGGCAGCTGGCTAAATGGGGTGGATAATAGGTTTAAATAATTTATTAGGGTGACAGCGCTGGCTGTTATTGGTTGATTTGGCTATGTAGAAATGATAAGGTTTTTAATGATAAAATTGTACTCTTATGCAGGTTATCTACAGTAGTACATCTATACTCTGTTCGTGGTCTCAGTTGAAACGTGTAGGGCATCGAGACCTGTTTATGGAGGTGTGTACTATACTGAAGGATACGACGAGAGACTTTTTATCCTAACATGGATGACATCATAATTTGCGACTCGGGCCTCCAACAGCATAGGCGTTTCTACAATTTCTCATCATGATATGTAATTCGACTTTTAAGTTTTTTGAACCTTGAACTAGTTGCGGCTGTGTGCATCTTGATTATGCAGATACTGAGTGTAATACTTAACTTTTAAGTAATAAAAGCTCACTTTATCTAAAAAAGAAGAAGCACAAGGCGTTTAAACCTGACCCTGAAAAATGGAAACCTCCTGTCGAGGGTGTTCTGAAGTTCAATTCGGATGCAGCGTTCACGCCGGGGTGATGAGCAAGCTAGCTGGAGTGTTATAGCTCGAGATCATGCAGGGGAGATAGTATCAGCAGTTTCTCGCAAATTGGAGGGCGTGGACCACCTCCCAATGGGCATTTGGTGCAGAGTTGTTTGCGCTAGCAAGAGCTATGGATTTGGCGGCTGATATTGGTGCTAACCGAGTAGTCTTTGAAACAGATTCACAGCTGCTTGCACTAGCCCTTAACAAGCAAGGACGAGATACCTCCCAATGGGCAGATTTGCTAAATGCCCCTGGTTTAAGTAATAAAGTGTATGCTTATTTTTTTTAAAAAAAACCTCATCGCGCGGGAACGCATCCACAAAAACACATCTGCGCGCCAATGCAAATAGAAAGGAAGTTCAACTGATCTACAGCGAAAACACATCAATCTGCACGGTTCAACCAGTCCAAAGCACAGGAATCTCATCTGTGCTGATGCAAGCAGAAAAAATAGGAGGTTCTCGCGATCTGCAACCAGGCCAAAGCAGCACCCTCCGCCACATTCTCCCCGGCGACGCCCGCCGCGGACCCGTTCACCGGCGCGACACCCCGGCAGGTTCACGACGCGTCTCACCCCAGCCCTGGGCCCTGTTCGCCGGCGTGGTCAGCCCTGCCCCAGCACGTCCCTGGTAGTGAGAGCTTCTCATTAAAAAAAACGTACTTCCTCCGACCCAAAATAAGTGTCTCAAGTTTGTCAAAAAATGGGTGTATCTAGACATGTTTCATGTATAGATACATCCACTTTTCTGCAAATTTGAGACACTTATTTGTGGACAGAGGGAGTATATATTATTAACGTAAGTATGTATGTACTCTAAAAGTTTGTTAACAATATATTTTGTATTTGGGCTACACAAAATAATACACGCGATACTGAAACCTAGCTAGAGTATATGTACGCACAACTGCTAGGTTACGGATTATATTTTAGGCCAATCGCTCCTCGATCGATACAGCACAAGTGCAGGATGCCGGTCACATGTTTAGAACAGTGAACAATGTGTATCTGAACACTGAGCAAATGGATCAGATAGTTTTCTTGGTATCTTCTACCCCCGGAAAAATGTCATACGCCCCGGAAAAAACTGATCACTTCCATTTAGGCCGTAGGTGATCCTCGTCTACACCTTCGCCCATATAGATGTGCCATATCGGATAGCACCAAAAAGGCTTCGGCACAGGCCATCTGTTAACGAGTTACAGACAAACATAAGGTGTTGAACAATGGCATATAAACATGCATACATAGGGAAGGTGTGTCACTCAAGGTGTAATACCTGTTTGGGTTATGATCCTTGATCATATCAGTAGCATCAGGCCTGGAGATACAACATAATTTCTTTAGTTTCAAATGATCAAAAGCATGTGCAACAGTTCATATGTCAATTCTGAATTCAAACTGTAATGACCCTAAATTCAGTTAGGAACACTAGAAAGATGAAACAAGCCGTGAATAATATGGTACATAAAGAGCACTTGCAAACCATACAAAAATCTTAATGGATGCAGAAATTAACATACATTGCATCAAAACTCCTCAGCACTTCGAGCACTACATTCCTGGGCAGGTACGGAGTTTCTTCCAAGCCGTAGAAGTCCATGCCAATAAAATTCCCATCGCGGTCAATAAGAGGCCCTCCAATCCCGGCCTAGCGCAAGAACAAAAGTAGCAAGTAAAGAAAGAGGATATTTACAAACCGTAATGGATGCAAAATGTAAAAATTAGCTCATGTAGCATACCTTTGTGATTTTACAAGTGGACATCTTAAGCTGTTTGCAGTCGAGTTCACTTGGCTTGTCAATCAAAGTTCCACCTGTGGCTGTTAATTTGCCTGATTCGTAGAGGCGCCCTACAGCTACTACTTCCCCACAAGGTTCAGTTAGCAACTGATCAAAGTTTTGCATAGTCTGAGTACATCCAGAACCCATGGTGTTGATGATGGCGATGTTGTAACGTAGATTGTAGTGTTGCAGCGTGCCCGTGACATGTTCATTATCTGGAAGGCACACTTCGATCTGAAACAATAGATCTAGTGAGGTTAACCAGTTGTGCTTTAAAATAAACTACTAGACTAAACTATTAGCGATACGGACCTTCAAGTTGTCGCAAACCTTGGCTTCATCGTCAGAATTTCTAACCAAACTTGCCGAAGTAAGAACTCTTGTGGTATGCTCATTGCAGCCTATGACTATGCCTGTGCAAGCAAAATGCCTTTCATCTCCTACAAAAGAATAATTGAGATCACTAGAGTTAGCAATAGAACATGAAAAGGATTACAGGTCGAAAGTCATGAACTTATTATATACTCAGTACCACTGAATGAAGCCAGTGCGACAACACTCTGAGACATATCCCTAGCAACATGTTCTGTTAGTTTACTCCAGCTATCTTCATCAAATTCTCTTCAAAATTACAAAGCAAATGCATGCCACCTGGTTGCAGGTGCAGTAGTTAAGGCAGTGCTGGATATATAGAGTAGTGAACTGAAGCGTGCACAAAAATACAGTAATCAGCACAAGAGAAAGAAATAACTCACCATCATGCAAGATTGGGAAGGGATAACCTCTAGACCTTAACCAATTCCTATCAGCCTCCTTGGATTCTGGTGAAACATAGTGAAGTGATTGACCACACATATATATATAGACACGTAACTAACAGTGATCAGGAAAACTGAAAGCAAGGACTTACTGCTATCACCATAAGCCGGCCAACTAGGACCAGGGAATAAACGTTTGATACGGTCTCCAGGTGCTGGTGCCACAACGTAAAGCAATTAATACTATGTATTATTCAAACTCCTTTCCGGTTTGTCAGGCCCACTCGTATCCCTAGATCAGCAATTTGACGAACATAAAACGAAGTATATATCACAAAAATTATATCATTAGACAGTTCAGATGTTATACTTTCTAATGATATAACTTTTGTGTAATACAATTCATATTACAATTGGTAAATTAACAACTCATGGATACGCGCCGGACCTATAAACCGGAAGGGAGTAGTGAATACAGATGGATGATAGATAAGTAATATTGGTAGTGGTATGTCCAACCTGATTTGCCTTCTGGATCACAGTAACGACATGCTGACTGTTTCTTTGCCAGCGTGAGCTGCCTAAATTTGAAAGACAGACAAAGAGGAGTAAGCAGAATAAACACTAAAAAGTGTTACGCAGTACAGGACATGATTATATTTTCATACTGCATATCCTTGTGTTTATACACCACTGGCAAGGAAACTACAAAATTCGTTGTAATTACCATTATGGCGATGTATTTTCAGATAGTTAATAATTTAGCAGTACTTATGGAGTGGGTGTGCTCTCCTCACCTTCTAAACAGGACAGATGAGATGGGGACCGTGCTTTCAACTTGATTGCTTTTTCTTCCCACTCCAGTTGAGTTTACTCCAAAGATCAGCTTTAGCCCTCCTGTAGAATTTGGTAAACTCATAAGAGTTACTCTAGAAAAAGTAGACCATGCATCATATGTGCATATATATATATAAAACTGGGCAAACTGAAATGATAAAAAGGGACTGCAACAACAAAAATTGGAGTCAGATACTAAATGTGCTCTCTATCTCTTGGTACAGTGCCATCACAGAAAGGAAAATCAAAGCATGACATCACAAAAGGCACAGTTTAACTAAAATTCTTAATTACAAATGTTCCTAAGCATGTGTAACCGAACTTGAGAGTAGCTCATAAGTGCAGGGAGTATGGAGTGCACACCTTTTGGCACGTGCTTTCGAAACCCAGCCAGAAATTCCAGAATTGTACTCCTTGGTATGAAAGTAGTCCCTTCTTTATCATAGCAGTTCAACCCAACAATGTTCCCAAGACAATCAATGAGGAGTCCTTCAGCTGCAGCCTAGAGAAAAAGAATAAAGTCATGCTCAGTCAAGCGTTAAACGAGGTTTGCATAACTTGAGAAGGGTTTGGCGTGAAAAAAGAATTTTTATGCATATTTGAGTCATTTATATCAATTATTTATTTTCGAGACATAGAAGTAAAAGGGAAATCAACAGTGCATCATAGAAATAGATCGCAACCTCTTCAAGATAAGCACCCGCTGGATCGCCACCAACATCCCAGCTGTAGCCATGAAATGTCCCGAGTCGAAGGAGCGCCGAACAGAGGCTATTTGACTGCCAGGCTCAAGCTGCTTCTGCTGCTTACGGTGGTCTAGACACGCGGCTGCACGAAGAGGAGTACCTTTTGGCAAGACACTAACAACAGAAAGGTTCTTTTTCGATCCATGGAATATCGGAATTGCATTGACAACTTGATGATTTGGAAGACGCACTTTAGTCTGGTACATGATGAAGCATAGAAAACAAGTATAATAGTGGTTAGTTGAATGATTAGCATTAATAATATGTCAAAATATAGGCAAGCAATAGATAACACGAAAAAAAGGCAGTACCGACCTCCCTTCTGAGCATCACTCTATCATCATGACTCGATCTAAACAAGCTTGCTGAAGTCAGAATGTATGTTCTGGTTTCGGTGTGCTGAAAAACAATGCCTGTGCATGCAGGCTGTATGGAACCACCTGGGCATGCAAGAAGTTAATTTTACATCACGAACTGCAATCAGATTGATTAGATAACAATACGCATAGGTAACTGATGTGTAAGTAAGCACCTTCGTCGGATGTAGTAAGGGATACAACACTCGGAGCCCAGCTTGAGGCAACATGATCAATGACTAGTCTCCAGATTAATCTGACAGGATCGCTATCTACATAAGGGTAAGCCTGATGCGAACCTCCTAGCACAATACAAGACAAATGTGAGTGCTACAAACTGTACAGGAAAGGAAGAAGTGGCGAAAACAATCGCTCACCTCCATCAATTGTGTGAAATTTTCGTTTTCTATCCGAGGATATTGAGGAGACGCCTATCCCAGGCAGCATCTTTGCAACCTAGAGGGAAATCCGCACATAATTAGCCGAAAAAGTGGAGTTTGCGATTAGGCAAAAAAAGACAGAGTGCAAGCAAACCATACTAGAAGTCAGGCACAAAACGAGGCAGGAGGGAAAAATCAGAAGATGTAATAGAACATGCATCCAAAGCACAATCACAAACTCAATCTAGATTTGTTAATATGGTGCTATTCTGCAGCTGATTGGGATCATAAGCCTAAGTTCCTTTTCATTACTAACTAGAATAAAATGAAAATGCAATAATGTATGAGCGCTGATCAAAAGATGGCTGTGGCATTCCTTTTTTTACTTACAAAACCAGAAGTACTGCCTCTCTCTTGGCTCATTCCATCTCCTGCCGTGGAGTTTTCCATGCCAGACACATTTTGACTTCTTGAAAACAAAACCTGCATATATTTAATTGACATCTATTGTGAAACCCACAACAATAACACCTCTATAACATCAACAACACCAAATTTGTCTCAAGAAAGTTGCTCAAATAGAAGAGACTTTTGTAAAAGTAAACCTTGCCTTCTTATTCACAGCTTGCAAAGACTGTTCTAGACTATTAAGAAAACTACTCAGTTTCATTGAATATTTTATATCAAAAGCACTGAGAGACTGGATTGTGCCAACAACTTGGCCTTCCATGTTGAAGACAGCAGCACCAACAATCCGATTAGCATTTCCTCGAGATCTTTGCTTGGAGAGCCCCCCTGCTGGGCAACTAATGGCAAACAGGTCTCCAGACCCATTAACATAGCTGCCATCTTCTCTAACGGCAGTGCAATCAGGGGTGCTACACAATAAAATTCAGACAAGATACTGTTAGAAATCAGCAACATCTTTATCGTCAAATTATTTATAGGATACTTACATCATATTCCCGGTCATTAAGCCTAGACCCTTTTGGCTTTCCACAGTAGCAACTGTGAAATTTTTCTCTCTTCTTATTGGACCATCACAGAAAATTACTTGAGTACAATTAGGGGCCTTCGACCTATCCACTAACAACACCGCATGCGTATTTGTAGTGAGACTGACACGAGCTCTCGCTGTTGCACCATCACTGAAAGTGACGTTCAACGCTTCCCCTTGTCCTATATTAGAACGATCAACACAAATGAAGATATCTTCACTATCATAGAAGATAATGAATCCTGGCCCAAAATTATCAAAACCACCCTTTTTTCGATAGAGGGTAACAACTGACGAAGAAACACGATCAAATAACTTATCATCTTCATCCTTCTGAGTTACGACCTGAAAATAAAATTAAGTCATACTAAATAGACAAGAAATACATAAAGAGCAATAGTATAAACTACAGAAACAGAGATTGTGTAGATTTTCAATACCGGAGGCATTTGAGCTCTTTCCACAAAATGATGTCCTGGCTATTTTAAGAAGACTGACATGTCACTGATTCAAATAAAGGAAAATTATGTCAGATTCAAATAAAGGAACATTGGAGAAATGGCAGAAGTTACCCTGCTTGCCAACAATAACAGAAATCTCACATCCTAATTGGATACAGTGTCTGGCCGGGTAAGTTGAATACATTGGAGAAACGGCAGAAGTTACCCTGCTTGCCAATAATAACAGAAATCTCACATCCTACTTGGATACAGTGTTTAGCCAAAAAATCCAATTCATTACAGGCAGAGCTGCGGCTATTGGAGGAGGGGATAAAAAAATCAAATGATGTTCGATTCCTGATGAAATTACGATTTTTTTTTCACACAATAGCTACTTCCAGAGTACTAAAACAAGATATTGTTTCATAGGCATGCGAATGAGGACATATCTGAAGACAGAAAAGAACCTGATGGTCGCAACATGGTTCTGCACCCAGTTCTTTACACAAAACAGAGTGGGAGACGAACGCACCTTCAGTTATACTCGGTAGCCCGTGAGGTCGTCGCCAGCAGGTTGCTGCCGGGGCGGGCGGAGCGGGGAGTGGTCGCGACTCGCGCGGTTGAGAGGCGGACGGCCGGGCAGGGGTGGTCGAAGGGAGGTTGCGCGGCGGGTCGATTCACGGGCACAGGGCCGATGAGGGTCGGCGTCCAAGGAGGGCGGCGAGGCGTGGGTCGGAGAGGCGGCGAACGGCGGCTAGGGCGTCCAAGGAGGGCGACGCGTGGGTCGGAGAGGCGGCTGCGACGGCGAGGAACACGGGGTTTTACAGGATTTTAGTCTTTTTTTTTTTACGGATGCAGGATTTTTTAGTCGGTCGCCGCTTCCACAACCGTGTTGGTGGGCCGGCCCACTCAGACAGTCACACCTTTAAACTCTTGCAAGGAAAAAAAAGGGAAATAAATTATTAGGAATACTTAACTTCTAAGTATATAAAACATGGAACGAAATAATTGATAGTTATTTCTTTCAAAATTAAATAACACTTTCGCATAAAAATTCAGAAAATTCCCAATTGTTGCATTGCAGCCGTTAGCAAAGTGGAGTGGATTATTTGCCGATCGTAACCGAGACGAAAGAGGAGCCTCATATTCCGGAGAACAATTGTGTGCCCATCACCCATCGGAGTGGAGATGGGAGAGCCTTTCAACGCTCCAGAGGTACATCATGTGCCGAGTGGAGCGGATTCATAGGTGCCGAGATGTGGGAACCGCCAGGCGTTGCCGAGGACGAGTTTGTGTCCTTGGGAGCGAGGACATGCACTGCCTTTCAACGTTCCCGCGGACAACCATACGCCGATTGTATCTTATCCAGGGTTGTGCCACATGGGTATGGTTTGGGATAACCATGTAGGGCCTGTTTGGTTGTATGCAGCCTCAGGGCCAGGCCCAGCAAGGAGAACGGGACAGGGCCGAGCCGATGCAAAAAAACACGTCAGTCGTTTTGTTTGATACTCTGCATAGTGGTTGGTGGGGTTTGCATAGATGCAGTGCATGCTGTTTGGTGTGGCGGCGTCCTGCATGCGGTGTGAGAGAGCCATGCAACCTGCACTGAAAACTAGGAAGCTTTAAGAAGCGTGATGGCCTGCCCTTAAAACAACTGCCGATTCAGCCGTTCCGAGTGGGCATGGCCCAAGGGTGCTTTGTGAAGCGTGCTAGCCACAACGTAAGGCCCAATTTGTTTGGTTGCATCCAAATGGGTCAAAGATTCTCTTGTTTTTAGTGCCCACCAACTTTAGCCCTGAGACTGCGGCCTACCAAACGCACCCGTAGCAAACCAAGCAAGGATCGACAGGGAAAATTCAAAAGGAAAAAAGCAAGGATCGACAGGGGCGTGGGAACAGTGTGAAGAAACCGTCGTTCTGCCCCCCAACGAGGAGTACCACGAAGGCAAGAAATCATTGTTCTGTCCTCCGACGATGAGGACGACTGGTATTGTGACTATTGATTTTTAGATAAAAAGCATACGTGCTCAGCTTTAAATTAATATAGTATGGAGAGTGATGTAGATATTTGTCCGATCTTTTTTATATAGATAAAAGGCCAAAAGGCCCGGCGTTAAATTAATAACACCGAAAGCGGCGAAGAAGATACATAGTGATGAACCCAGCTTACAACTCGACACTGCACACCCACACAAGACACAAGACCACAGGCGAACACCAAAGGGTAGATTCGACGAAGGAGAGCACACGCAAGACTAGCAGAGGTGTCGGGCCGGAGCTGGGGGGCACGGGCACACCAACACACACGGCACACCGCCGAGACGAACTACAACACGAGGGCCGCACCACCTGGATCATCACCGCCACTGACTGCAAAGCTGAAGACAGTCAAAACAGAACCCCGCACAAACCCAACTTTAAATTAATATAGTATGGAAAGTGATGTAGATGTTTGCTTGATCTTTCACCGCAAGAAGTACCGGATAACTATCCTTCCAATCACGGGAGTGATCCGCGCAACCTGAAAAATAGAGAACGAATCTCGCGGCGAGCAACGAGATGATGAACACCACGCGTCATGCCAAGCTCAACAACCCTTGACAGATTCAAGAGCCTTCTCGCAATTGCACTACAACTCTTGACAGACTCAAGAACCTTCATGGCTCGATTTATTGAATAACTCGACGAACGCCCGAGACGTCGTCTTACACGCCGGTCCCTTGGGGCGGAGGCAACCTTGAACTTTTAGTTCTACATAATTTTCAATTCCCTTGTGACACCCACCTTTTGTTTATAAAGGACAAAGGGGTAGGGTATTAGCAGATATATGTCGTTTAAATGTAAACCGATCTACTATGATAAAGTAGGTTCGGTATAGACTTGAGTCACACGTTTGTAATCCCTTTCTGTAACAAACTCTGCCCTTCGAGACCCAATATTAACACGTAAATGAACCGAGGTCAAGGTATCGTTCCCTCATATCTTTTATAGGGGTCGCCGAACTAAACCCTAACCGACTTGTACTCCTAATCTGGTCCGACTCAGACTGACTGAGCCATGGCAGGTTCAGCCTTAGATTTGGCAAGCAGGACTAGTTAACACTACATTAGACTTTTACATACCATTCAAATATGTCCTAACGTGTCAACCAACCAACACGATGCCGATGATGCCCATATCAGAAAGTCTCACTAGAAACAACATTTGGGGTTACCAGTTACCGACATAGCGAACATAAAAGCTCACATTTGAGCAATTGAAACAGGCTTGCAGGACCTTACACTAAGGTCTGAAATTGCTTTTTGGCTCTCTTGTTGTAAGCTATATTTTATACTAAGGCAGACTATGTGTGTTTAGGTTCCCAAGTCTAAAAACGCTTTTGAACCTAGTTTGTGTGGTTTTCAATAACACTAGCAACTGCTGCTATAATTTGCTTCGCCTGAACGAATCTGTATATTTTTTGCTTCTTTGTGTGTTCACAGCTATATGACATGAGATGAAAGGCCAGGTTTCTTCTGTGTTTCAAGTGAAGGGTGGGTCTTTTTAGTGGAGGTGCTTTTGGCGGATGCGAATGCATTTTTTTTAAAATAAAAGCTTGCACACAGCTCAGAGCACATGAGAAATCAGAGTGATACTTTTCCTGAGCGTGTATTTTTTTTCGCACTAACCCGGTGTTTGTGTGGCTTCGAATCCAAGCCTGAGTGTTGCAGATCTTTTTCATCGTCCATTGTCTTTTCTCCCTATCCCCACTCCTTTTTTTTGTGATCTTGGTTCTATTTCTGTTATCAGTATCCCTTCTTCTTTACATACTTCTTTCTTGAGGAAGAAATCCTATACATGCCACCAGCGGTGGACGATGAAGAAAACATATTTCACCTGCTCCCCACAATTGTACCTACCCTGTGCGTTGATGCTGTTCCCTCTTGTTTTTTTTTTGATTCCCCCTTGGATATGTCTGCTTCTGAAAAGCCCACATACACACACGCCAGCTAGCAGCCCAAAAACAATAAGAAAAGAGAGCCCTACGCATGGGCTTTTTTACGTGGGCGTGGACGTGGACACACAACGACCCATATCCAAGCATACGAATTTCTGGTTCTCAAAAAAAAAAAAAAAAAAAAAACATACGAATTTCAGGTCGGGTCAGGACACAGAAACCGGACAAAGGCGCGGCCACACGTGAAATCACCCTAATGGCCGAAAATGAGACTGTGCGCGAATTGATTTACACCGTAAATTAGATAGTCCCTCTTTTTATGTCAGAATCTATTATGTTAATAGGCGGTTCATTCCTATGCAATGTCTGTATTCAAACTGTCAATGGGTTTTTGTAAATCAATAATGGATGAGATATCAGGTTTTTGGTGGGGTGATGAAAAAACAAGAAAAAATGTGAAAGATGGGTATACCAAAGAAGGGGGGGCATGGGTTTTAGAGAAATGCACAGTTTAATCTTTTTTTTGTGAAATTTGCACAGTTTTAATCTTGCTATGTTAGCAAAACAGTGTTGGCGTCTAATCCAGAACCCTGAATCTTTTTATGTGCTAAAATCTGAGTGCGAAATACTATCCAGATGGAAATATTCTGAACTGGTTGGGTATTGGGTCATCCGGCTTAGCGTCGGCGTGAACTGGCGGGTTGATAAATCATCAAACGCATTTCAGGTTGGCGGGGGAAACTCTTGTCGTACAAAGAAAGATTGATCTTGCTCAAGGCACGTGTTGCGAGTATCCCCATGCATCTTCTCTCGTTCCTGAGCCATGACCCCCGCAGATTGAGCCGCGCGAGGGGAGCAAAAGTTCTAAGGGCATCTCCAGCCGTTCGGCCCCCCCAGGTTTTGAAGCGGCGCTTTTTAGGCTTAGCGCCGCCCCGCACCAAAACCTGGGGGGGGGGGGGGGGGGGGGGGGGCGATTTCACCAGCCGTTCGGCGGCCCAGGAAAAACACACAGCCCAGAAATTCGAAAGTTCTTCTTCCCGCCCCCAAAAGTAGCCCGAGTTCGGCGATCACAACAGCCATAGTTGGGCAAACATTACAAAAAACGCCACAGTTGGGCGATCAAATAGTCTTGATCAAGCCACAGTCGGGCGATCACGGCCACATTCGGCATTCTGCTGATTCACAGATCAGATAGAGGCCGGCGACGCCGCGGCGTCAGAGTCGACGATGGGCGTGGTGGTCGGAGCCGGCGCCGAGCTCGGAGTGGCCCCGAGGTCGACGACGGGCGCGGCAGCCTCCAGGTCGATGGGCGCGGTCGGCGCAGCGGACGTAGGCTGGGCGGGCGGCGTCTCGGCTGGACTGGCTGAGGAGCTCGTCGGGCTGTCGTAGCTCGTGTCCGTCGGGGTCGGGGCCGGAGCCGGGACGATGTCGCTGAGGATCAGAGAGCGCTGCGCCATGAACCATGTCCTCACCTCGGGGTCCATCGCGGCCGGATCGCCCGTCGTGAGGAATGCGAGGTCGTGGTTCCTCTTCTTCGCCACGGTGCCGGTCCTGAGAGTTAGCCATGAGCGCCGCCCACCTCTTGTTGGCGGTGTCCTCCCTCTTGGCGGCATGGGCCTGGGCGTCGGAGATGCAGGTCTGGATGGACGCCTCGAGCTTCGCCGCTGCCGGCGCGGCGTCCCTCGCCGCCTTGGCCTTCTTGTGGCCCATCGGTGGACGGCCATCAGACGCACCAGCAGCCGCCGCGTCCGGGACGTACTCCTTGCCCTTGCCGATCCCACGGCGTGTTTCCGCCCACTTCTTGCACCCCTCGATGACTGGGCCTCGGCCTCCGCCTCCGCCAGTTGCGCGGCCAGCTTCCTCTCCCTCTGCGCCTTCTCCCTCGTCCGTCGCTGGAGGTTGTCCCTCTCTAGGCGCGCTTTCTCGGCGATCCAGTTGGCGTTGCTCATGCCCGGCGGCTTCTCCTTCGGCGCTCTCGGCTTCCGCGCCTTCTTGCCGATCATGGAGGTGGCGGAGAGCGCGGGGACGGCGACGGTGCGGGGTCCTGTGAATCGGGCGGGAGCCATGGCGGCCAGATGTGGGGGAAATGGCGGGAACGGGGTGGGGTGAGGGGATATATGTGGGGAAATGGCGGGAACGGGGTGGGGTGAGGGCAAATTATGGAGGGAAATCGCCTTCTCTCACCGACAAGGCTGGCCCGCGGACGCCTTTTGCCCCCCCAAGCGGAACCCAGCGCGCTGGGTTTGGGCTGGGTTCGCCGGCGCGAAACGGCGCTTAAAACGGTGGGAACCGGCGCTAAATCGACTTCTGGGGGGGCGGCTGGTGGATTTTTGGCCGCCGCGGCGCTGAAAAGGCCTCCTGGGGGCGCTGGGGGGGACGGCTGGAGATGCCCTAAGTTCACTCAATATTTTTTTTCCAAAGGGAAGGGAAAAAATAAACCGTCATCACCTTTAAAATGGGACACTCCATCCCCACAATTATGCAAAACCGGATATCTGAACACCTAGGCAGTTTTTAACAGCGGGTTTGGTGACATGGACGGTGGCTTGCCACGCTGGAAGAGATTGGTCCGAGCCGAGCAAAAGACCGGACCTCTCCTGGTCAGTTCCCCTCTTCCTCTCCTCGCTCGCTCCGCTCCGCTCCGCTGCTGCTCTGCTTCCCCGACGGCGTACATCGACGCAAGGTGAATAATCGGCGGCATAATCTGAAAATTTGAGGGCGCCTTTTGGAAGACGATCCCCTTTTCTATCTACTATGCCGTAGATCAGGGATTTGATTTTTTGGGCCCAATTTTGTGGTGTTTTTAGGGCTTGGTGAAGGAAACAGGCTGGGGCCGCCGTCTCCTACTGGTCTCCCGCCTCCGCCGGCCGCTGTCCTCGACGAGAGCTCTCCTGTTCCGTCGCCGCAGAGGCCCCAGTCGCCGCACAGCCCTACGCCGGCCCCGCACCAGGTAAGATTCAGATATCCTTTGGTCAATCGCACATAGGACAGCGGGTATCCAGATCGACCCTTTTCTGCTTAATTTTCATGCGTGGGAAGGCTGTCATGTGCCAATCTTCAAATAAACACATGGACCTTGTCTGGTAGTTTTATTTGCCAAATTCTATTCCATCCTGAGCTGACACCGGTTTCCTGCCCCGAGCCACTTGTGTCTCTATTGTTTTCTCCTCCATAATCTGTACCCCAAGCTGATATGCAGATTTTACTGAAAACCAACCCTTCGAGTCAAAGTGCCAGGCCACATGATCGTCCATGCCACTCTTAATAGGGATCGACAATATCTCCTTTGCATCCGCTGGTCCAAACTGATCATGCACCAGTTCATGAACCCACTGGTCAGTAATTGGATTGATAAGATCAGCAACAGTATCAGCCAACGCTAAACCCCTTATGTTTATCGGCCTCCTAGTCGTTCCTCCCAGGATCCAAGGATCAGTCCGCACCTTTATATCCTCCCCATTGTCCACTCGCCACACTACACCTTTTTTCAGCAGCTCCAGACAGCGGAGGATACTCCTCCACGTGTAGGACATTTTTGGCTGTGCTCTTGCTTCAAGAATTGTAGTTGTTGGGAAGTATTTTGCTTTGAAAATAATTCCACACAAAAAGTCTGGCGATTGAAGTAGCCTCCAGCTCTGTCTTGCAAGCATCGCCATATTTAAGATGTGTAAATCCTTAAAACCCAAACCACCATATCTTTTAGATTTTCTCATCTGTTCCCATCTGATCCAGTGACACTTCTCCTTATCCTTTTGGCTCATAACGACATGTTAGAGTGCTCATCTCCTCACAAAGTGGTTTGGTTAGGTCAAAGCATGACACCACATAAGTTGGAATTGCTTGCGCTACAGCTTTTATTAAGATCTCTTTCCCCGTCTTCGAGAGGAGTTTCTCCTTCCATCCCTGTATCCATTTCCAAACCCTCTCTTTCTAATATTCAAATTCCTTTTTTTAGCGTCCCAAATGAACTAGCAGCCCCAAATACCACTGATTTGTTGATTCCCTCGGAATTCCAAGCGCTTGGAGAAAGCAGTCTTAGTGGCTGAGCTAGTTCCCTTACTAAACATGGCCGAAGATTTATCCTTATTTATCATTTGCCCGGACTGCACCTCGTATAATGCCAGAATCTCCTGGAGCTTCGCTGCTGCCCCCAACATTTGCCCGCATAACAATGACAGAATCATCGGCAAACAATAAGTGGTTGATGCGGGGAGCAGCCGGTCACAACTTGACACCTTCAGTCGACCCATCACTCTCGGCCTTCTGCATCAACACAGAAAAATCCTGAGCACATATGATGAATAGGTAGGGACGTAGAGTGATAAGGGGTCACCCTGCCGTAGGCCCCTCTCCGGCGCAAACTCCTCTGTCAAGCCTCTCTTGACCTTAACTCTGTATGTGACTGAACGGACACATTTCATAATCATATGAACCATTGCTCAAAGCTCACAAAAGCCTAGCTGAAGCATAATCTTCTCCAAAAACACCCACTCCACACGGTCGTACGCTTTGCTCATGCCTAGCTTCACCGCCACTAGGCCATCTCGTCCCCCCTTCTTTGTGTGCATATAATTGGGTGTGAAACCTTTCTTAGGTAGTTAGGTTTACCTATTGGCTAACCACTACACACAGTAGCAGCCCCCAACATAGGCTGGTGCCTCGCACTTGCATTTTTGGTCATAAGGCCGATATTCTACATTATTTGCTTCCTGAAGTCAATAGCCTAAGGAATGGATTTGTACCAACTGTGTGTTGGTATTAGGGGATCCATACTGACTCGTTAGTTTGGGGCTTTGGGATGTTTCGTAGCTGGCTTTGGTGCCGATGCCCGCCCTCTCTGCTTTTCTCTTGTGTTGTCATTTTTTTGTCCTTTTTGTCGTATTTATCTGTCGTAGACAATACCGGTATGTAATACCTGGAAGTTTTGTGTGCGTTCTATGTAGGAAATTATGGACAAATAGTACCTGCCTTCTGATGTTTATATCTTAACATACAGATTCGTCCGGTGGACTAGAAGACCAAAAATTCTGATACAATGGATCCGGTAAACATGCTTTCCCCTTAATCAGTTAGCTTACTCTCTTTGTCTTGGTCAGTGTAACTTCTGGCTAGTTGTGTGCATATTGTGATCTTAATTTTCAATCTTTGGAATGCACAGGATTACAACGAGCTGAAAGAGGAGTTTAGCAGATCTGTGTTACGAATTCATATTCTTCGCTTGGAGAGAGATCCAAAGTCTTTGAAAGAAGAATGGAAGCCAGCAATGAATCTTTCTGGCATAGTTACTGTGGCAAGCAATACTTTCTGCCACATAACAGTATGCAGCAGAAAATTTTTCTATGATGATACTTCTCAATACCGTTATCAGGTTATTTTTGTAGATGGATCATCTGAAGACTTTGATGTTAATACCGTAAAAGAAGGTCCTTGGTTGGCATCGTTTTATGTCCCTACTCTTGGTAAAAAAGCAGATGCTGTCCAATTTAATACTCAAATCGCTGAAAGGCATGAAAAAGTTTGGGTCTTTGGCTATGACTGTTACTCTGAAAGCCTGCTGGACCATGGATCCATAACGTTAGTGTTTCCACTGTTTTCATCAGTTTTTTCTTCTTTTTTTATCTTTCTGTGTTCTAATATAAGTAACTACACAGTCATACAGATACAGATGAAGGCCATTTTGACCAAGACTGCCCTCCCAATTCATATACATCTTATGGGTACCCAGTCTTCAGCTTCGAGAAGAAGCTTGTTGGAATATCATATTATGATTATGGTGTTACACGTGCTTTAGATGTCAAGCAAATGACGAAGTCGCTCTCAGCAATGGTTGAGGGAATGACGGATAAGGTGATGTATTTTGTCATAGTATCTCCTACAATTGTTATTATTGCTTTCAATATTAACTTCTGCTTACACTTATGTAGCCTCTCCATGAGATCTTACAACGCATAGAAGTTATTGGAGAAGCAAAGTTTAAAGGGCTTGAAGAATCTGCAACTCTTTGACAGTTGGACTCCCACATTATTTGTGGCAGTGGATAAATCAGTCACCACCATGCAGTAGCAGTAGATTGCTAAATGTTTTTAATTTATATATTCTGTCTCGATGCTTACTAGAAGCTGTTCTGACGAGTCCTGTTGTCTATCTGGCCCAAGTTTCAGGACAAGTTATTGTACTTTCATATATGGGATGCATGTGAACTTATTAACTGCTATGATCTACGGTCTTCTGTGTTACATTTTTTTTCATTGGTCCTATTATTACTTCTGTTGGGAACCTTGGATGGGAAAGGCTATATCAAATCGTATCAATCTTCAGTCTAGAGTTGTGAGGGGATGCAAATATTGCAAAGCTGATGGTGCTGCCTCTTGAGTACGCTTTAGCACTGTTAATTTAATGGCCTTCCAAACATCAGTATTCATTCATGCATGCCATATGTGTTTGTTTGATAAGCTATACGGCAAGTCAGTAACTTTTAGTATGATCATCTGGCACAACACAACCTACTAACCAGTAACAGTAAGCTTTGAAGTTGGAGCCATGTTAAAGACCCTGTTTCGCAGTGCTAATGCTATGGGGTAATATTTTTTAGAGGAGAGGAAAATTAATTTGAAGCTGCACGAAGTTGAAGAACCATTCTGCTACTTTCATTTTTTTTTTGCATGGATGTTAGTATGATTCTTTGGTGGAAATGAATACTGTAATTCTTAGAGATTTTTGTTTTATAAAGATGGTTTGGTTAGAGATTTTTTTTTGTTTCAAAACTTTCTTAACGGAAAATAGTTTTCTGGATATCTTTAATTATTCATCCATCAAGGCGTGTTTCCGTTTGTTTCAATTTCGAAGCAACAACTATACCTGCTGTTCTCTAAACTGTGATGCCTGATACATATCATACAGAAGAGCAATGATAGAACCTGACCAAAGTTGCCAGGGCCGGTGAGCTCGACCTCGCCTTCAATCCGAGGTGTAGGGTGCGGCCGCGAGGTACCCTCCGCCGTGTAATGGGTCCAGGGTGGGCTGGGGAAGCTAATGGCTGGACGAAGAGCAACGTTAAATCACAGTTTTTCTTTCCTAATGTTAATCTGGAAAGCAGGCTTCGAGGAAAAACCTACCGTGGCCGCCACCGCAAAGAAAGAACCAGCACGGATGAACATAGCAGAAAAGGAGTGTTGCTCGGGTGCGTGAAGCCGGCCGTCCAAGTGGATTGTCCACCTGCAAATAAGCATAGATCCGGAGATTTTCAAATATCAGTGCAATTGCAAACAGAGATTTTAGTATTTGTGTTTTGCACTAAATGGCTAGCAACACACGAGAGTAGTTCTATCTTTTCTTTTTGTAAAGATGTATTCCTATGTTTAAACTATTAGATGTATATGGCTCAACTACCGTTTTCCTGGATTCTACGCTCAAACAGGGCTTTTAGTATTTGTGTGTTTCGGAAAGCGGCTACCAACACGATGATGATGTACTGACAAGATCTTACTTTTTGTGTACCTCATCGTGAGGTTTATTCTCTCCCGTTGCAATGCACGGGCGTGTTTTTAAAATTGATTTTGCAAATGTTTAAAATTGGTTGAAGAAATCATCGCGTGCGTATATTTTGCTGTATTTGTGATGACGTGTCTAAAATGCGACGGTGAAACCACGCGGAGCGCAGCGGAACGCTAATCGATTGTTTTTACCTGATGGAAAAAAAAATCCCCCTGACGCCGCCTGCAATCACTCCCCAGGCCGACGGACGAATCACTTTGCCAGCCACCGCGGGAGGACGCCATCGCCGACTGTCGTTGCTCGCAAGGGGACGCTACTACCGCCGGTCTTTGCTTCCCGGACTGCATTGCATGCACGACGCCCGCCGGGGCCGCTGTCGCACTGCACGGGACATGACGCCGCCGTTGCCTGCCAGAGTGCCAGTCGTTTCGGCCCCTCGCCCTCGATTGCCCTGCACGCGAGCCTTTCCGCCGCCACGCGATTTACGCGCCACCAGGATGCGGACGCCGCCCCGCTGCCACGGGGTATCGCCGCCGCCACGACCCCGCCTAGCGAGAGCCTGCAGGCGAGCCGACGCCCCGCAAGAGCCTGTCGCCGCCCTGACATCCTCTGACCGGCAGCTCGACATCTTCCCTGCTATTCGACTTTCTTCAGGTTCGTACCCATCCTCCTGCCTTTTGACTTCTTTATTATGATGCTGGGGTATTCATGTCCACGGAACCTGACGGTATTTCAGGTCAATGGCGTAAACTGCACCAGACCTCACGTCCTAATTGATGCAGCAAGGGGGTGAGCTCTGGATTGTTGTGATGTTGGATATCTCCTGATTTTAGTTGCTCAATTCTGAAACGTGCTTGTTATTTCTTTTGCTCTGGGTTGTTGTGATGTTAGATATCTCCTGATTTTAGTTGCTCAATTCTGAAACTGCACCAGACCTCACGTCCTAATTGATGTACGTACTGCACGGGATGATTGAGATGATTCTTTTGCTGACTAGCTGCCTCCTTCAAATCATTGTCATACGATCGACTCCAAACTGAATTGTTTGATCTGGGCATTTGCCAGTGCCCTGGCTGCTGTTAAAAAAAGTACTCCCTCCGATCCATATTAGTGGGCACAACTTTGTCTAGATACACATGTATCTAGTCTAAATACTTAACTAGATACATATGAATTTAGACAAAGCTATGCCCACTAATATGGATCGGAGGGAGTATATAATTTCTACTTCAGACTCAATTGGTTCGCCAGATTGCAGTTTGCTATGCTTTTACTTGTTCTACCAGGACATTCGGTGCTTCTGTGCTACCTAAGAACAAACATAGTATCACTTAAAGCTTTTAATTTTCTTTTAAAATTCTTGAGAACTAAAAATGAAAAATCTGGTTACATATTAGCATTACCTTGAAAAACTGAATGCACAACTCTATATTGTTGTAATATAAAATTTCACCATTAGGCCATACGTGCATTGCACGTGCACGATTACTAGTTAATAAAAGAGCAACCATTTATTGATCTATGTTGGTACATAAAGTTTGAACCGTTCATCAATAATTCAGATTGTTCTAATGGTTGACAACTTACCCGCATTCTCACCGCAAAAAAAATTTCCTTTCGGTTTGCTTTCACGAGCGACGGTGAAGCCACCATCACCAAACACGTCGTCACCTTCTCTGCTTCCTTGAGGGACATCGCCGCCTTCGCTGCTGGCCGATCATGTCGGAATATTTGATCATTTGCCACCGTTTTGTTTTTAAAGTTTAATTATTTGCCCTGTGGCCACCACATGTGATGATGTGATGTGAGTGCCACATGGTGTGGCCAATGATCAAATTGCAAAACTGCAAAATAAAACATGGGCAAACCGTCAAATTCCCCCCGCCGCCGCCCACATCCACATCGCCGCCGTTCCGTCCGGTCCCCTGCCCTCCTCTCCTACAGCGCACCCGCCATCCCTGTTCCTCGTGTCCTAGGGTTAGGTCACCCCGACCTCCTTAAGCTCTTACCGCGGTGCCCTCCGCCATCCACGCTTCTAGTCCGAGGGCCCGCCGAATCCTCGCCGTTCTCCAACGACGGCGTCCGCGGCCCCCGACGCCATGGACACCGACTTCAGCGTCGCCCAGTCGCCCGATGCCGCGCACGCCAATGACAACATGGACGGCGCGTCGGGGGGCCACGCTGCTCTCTGGCCTCGGCCTCCGGGGCATGAAGCAGCATCTCCTCGTCGTCGCCAATCGCCGCGGCCGGCGAGGACCAGTGGTCCCTGGAGATCAGCGCCCTCCTCGGTAATCCCCATAATTTCGCAACTGTGATGTCCTGCAGCAGCGATGCACGCAACAGAATACACAAGTTTTCTGACGGCGTGAAGGATGTGGACGCCAAGTGGATGGGCTGGGCGGGCGTGAACGTCCCCGACGAGGTCGTCCAGCCGGCGCTCACCAGAGCGCTCGGCGAGAAGGTTCGTCGCAATTTATGACAGATTTGGCCATCTTCTGAACCAATAGAACAGTGACTTGTGTATTTTCCTGCCTGTATTACTCTCGTAACTGAACCCATATCTGCTGCTGACCCATAACAGTGTTCCTGGACGAGGAGATCATGCACCAGTGCTACAACGGGTACTGCAAGAACATCCTGTGGCCGCTCTTCCACTACCTTGGGCTGCGGCAGGAGGACAGGCTGGCCACAACCAGGAACTTCGAGTCGTCGCAGTTTGACGCGTACAAACGGGCAAACCAGATGTTTGCAAATGTCGTGTCGTGTACGAGCACTACTAGGAGGACCATGACATGAACATGATTACATGAAGGTCGGGTGGTTCCTCCACACTCCATTCGCGTCGTCGGAGATCTACCGTACACTGCCGTCTCGCTCGGAGCTGCTCCGCTCTGTGCTCTATGTTGATTTAGTCGGGTGAGCATGCATCTTGCTCTTGCGTTTTTCTGTACCGCTTGTTGAATATGATCGAGGAAGGACAAGTGTTCAGCTTAGCTCCCCTTTGTCATGCTGAATTTACTATTACGCATGCTTGTCATGCTAGACAGTCAAGTACTAAGTTTGATGAGATATTGACTTCGACTATACTCTCTGTCCATGTAAAATCTGTACGGAGTACAGAATATTTTCTGTGGAACAAGATGGATCTAGATCTATTTAGATTGAACTTTTCTTTATTAACTCTCATTCCTAAAGAACCTGATGCTACTAGTATACAGAAATTTAGGCCTATAGCTTTGACCAACTGCAGTTTTAAGATCTTTTCAAAATGTATGACCAACAGACTTGGTGTGGTTTGTGAAAAATTAATCTCACCTCACCAATCTGCCTTCCTTAGAGGGAGATATATCCTAGAGATTGTTGTGTCTGCCCATGAAATTATTCATGAGGTGGCAAAAAGAGACCAACCTGGGTTCATCTTTAAAATAGACTATGAAAAAGCTTATGACATGGTCAATAGAGAATTTATGCTCAAGATGCTTACTTCTAGAAGCTTTAGCCCAAAGTGCCTTTATCTGTTTAAATCCCTACTTGACAGAGGCTCTGTAGGAGTCAGAATTAATGATGTCAATAGTGATTTTTTCTTGACTGACCGAGGTGTGAGACAAGGGGACCCTGTATCCCCTCTGTTCTTCAATTTAGTTGCTGATGTGTTTACAAAAGTCCTAACTAAAGCAGCAAACCATGGGCCGATTTCAGGCCTGTTGCAAGGTTTTAACACAACAGGGGTGATCAGCATGCAATATGCTGATGACACCCTGCCTTTTCTTAATAAGGCCCTACTTGACAGAGGCTCTGTAGGAGTCAGAATTAATGATGTCAATAGTGATTTTTTCTTGACTGACCGAGGTGTGAGACAAGGGGACCCTGTATCCCCTCTGTTCTTCAATTTAGTTGCTGATGTGTTTACAAAAGTCCTAACTAAAGCAGCAAACCATGGGCCGATTTCAGGCCTGTTGCAAGGTTTTAACACAACAGGGGTGATCAGCATGCAATATGCTGATGACACCCTGCCTTTTCTTAATAAGGCCCTACTTGACAGAGGCTCTGTAGGAGTCAGAATTAATGATGTCAATAGTGATTTTTTCTTGACTGACCGAGGTGTGAGACAAGGGGACCCTGTATCCCCTCTGTTCTTCAATTTAGTTGCTGATGTGTTTACAAAAGTCCTAACTAAAGCAGCAAACCATGGGCCGATTTCAGGCCTGTTGCAAGGTTTTAACACAACAGGAGTGATCAGCATGCAATATGCTGATGACACCCTGCCTTTTCTTAATAAGGATATGGATCAGGTCATGAATCTGAAATGGTTGTTGTCCTGTTTTGAGCAAGTTTCTGGCCTTAGGATCAATTTTCATAAATGTGAGTTGGTTCCTATTAATGTGGATTTAGATGAGGCCCAGTATTTTGCTCAAACCATCTGTTGTAAGCTTGGGAAATTCCCTATCAAATACTTAGGAGTCCCTCTCCATCACACTAAGCTGCGGAAGGAAGATCTACAACCTATAGTAGACAAACTCCTCAAAAAAGCAGCTGGATGGAGAGGAAAACTCTTATCTCATGCTGCCAGATTGAAGCTAGTGACGAGTGTTCTAGCTAGCATTCCAATCTACCTCCTTAGCGTCATCAAATTTCCAAAATGGGCCATTAGGCTCATAAACTCCCAAATGGCCTACTGTCTTTGGGATAACTATGAAGGGCACTTTAAGTACCATTTGGCTAATTGGGTTTTAGTCTCCCAGAAGAAGGAATATGGAGGGTTGGGCATCCCAAATCTAGCCGAAATGAACCTCTGCCTCCTTGCTTCCTGGGTAAAAAAGATATCAGGTGGATGGGGATAAGTTGTGGAAGCAGATCATTGATTTTAAGTACAATGTCAACATCCCCAACATCTTCTCTGCCTCTGACCTAGGGGTCTCTCCCTTTTGGAAGGGAGTCCTTTGGGCTGCAAAGGCTGCTAAAATAGGGTACTGGTGAAAAATTGGTAATGGCAGAAAAGTAAAATTCTGGGAGGACCAATGGTTTGGCTCCTCCAGCCTTGCCATCCAGTACTGGGACCTTCATGTCATTGTCAATGAACAAAACTCAACTGTAGCAGACCTCTGGGATGGTGAACAACTTAGAGTTACCTTCCGTAGATGTTTTGACCACAGGTTGATGGTCCAATGGTATGAGATTCTAAATATAGCTCAGTCCATTAGATTTACTGAGGAGGAAGATGCCATCATGTGGAAATATGAGTCCAACGGGTTTATAGTGTCAACTCTCTGTATGCTGTAATAAATTTTAGAGGGGTACTTCCTGTTCACATACATGCACTGTGGAGAGTGAAGGTTCCCCAGAATCATTTCTTTCTTTGGCTTATTTCTCACAACAAATTGCTCACTAGAGATAATTTGGAAAAAAGGCAACATGTAGATGATCTTTCATGTGTTTTTTTGCTCTGAACCTGAAACCTGCTTCCACCTTTTCTTTGAATGTGTGGTGGCTAAAGCTATCTGGTCTGAACTAAAACAGATACTAAAACAAGATGATCTAGATGTATCTTTCCATTCTATTGCTAGCATGTGGCTTGATGACAAGAAATTCGCTATGAATAACACTGTCCATGCTGCTGCGGTGTGGGCTATCTGGAATACCAGAAATGACATGTATTTTAACCGTTCGACGTGGACTGGCTTGCAAAGAATCTGGAAGATTACGGCTTGTATGCTGTCCCAGTGGTCGGTCCTGTTCTCAGGGGTCACAAAAGGAAGCGTGGTCGAAGTGGTGAAAGCTCTGGAGCTACTTGTGAGGGCTCCTCCTCTTTTATTGTGGCCGGATCCTGGCTGACACTGAAGAACCTGACTGGATCAGAGCTATTCCTGGCGCCCCAATCCACCCTGTGCAATACGCTGCAGAAGATGAGGCGTGGAGGATTGACACTGAGGGCCTCGTGAAACGCTTGGAGGAGCAGAACCTCAAACTGGTGGATGTCGACGGGATGCTGAGGGTTCTTAATTGATATCTGGTGTCGACCTAGTGTTGTTGTTCGAGCTTTACTCCTCGTTTTACTGCTTTCCGATAGTGTCTTTGTGTCTGTTGTTTAAAAGGAGTTTGGACTTGTAATGCCTTCGTTTTAGGATTGCTGCCTACGTGCAGCTGCGTGTGCTTTTGAGCTATGGTCTCAATCCCACCCGCTCTGGATAATGCTAAAAACTGAACGGTTGTAACCCAACCCTTGGTGGTTTCTTAATGGAACCGGGGCTGATGCCCTTTGTATCTAAAAAAAATATTGCCAGTCAGTTATTTTCCATATAATAAAGCTTTTTTAGTTAAATGTAAAATTGAATAGGATAATTTAGTCCAGACCCTTAGACAGTTATTAAGGTGTAAAATCAAGTGAAGGTGGGTGGTCTAAATAACTAAAGATAACATCTAATTTGACAATCATGAAATGCCTTTCTTGGCAGAAAAAAAATACTTTTGTGATCTGTTGCTGTCAAGGAATCACTAATGCTGATATTTCTGTCGCACTTTGAGCTGTTTCTGCCTTCGTCTAATAGGACCTCTCACCCGTGAAGAATTTCTGTTGCAAATTGTGTGCTATTGTGTTTTCACTAATTTCTGATCCTCGAACATAATCAGTTTAGAAGTTGGATAGTATAAACAATATATTAGGATTATTAGGATGTTTCTCTGTAACTGCAGTTATAAGTAATGATTTGTTCATAAGTTCTATGGTTGCTCATATTACTTGCTGGTTTTCTTCTACAGACTTCATACATATGACCATGCAAGGCATTTTGTCAGCATGTACAAGAATACGATGGTACCCTGAAGGTGTGGAAGACCAGGGAAACTGTACATGGTACACTCTTCTAATTGGCTATGGTAATTTAATCATGTATAGTGATTACAGTGTACGCAAAGATCTATAGAAACTGTACATGGTATATTGTTCCTATTGTACATGGTACACTCTTCTAATTGGCATATGGTAATTGAATCGTGTACACTGATTTTGGTAATTTAAGAGAAGTCGCAATTGGATGTCAGACATAAACAGATGATTCCGAAGAATTGTCAATTCATGCGTATAAGCTATGTTTGGCACGCTACTGTACAAAACCCTTCTCTAATATATTGCTAATATATATGAGAAAGATTGAATTTTGATCTGCAATGCATTTTTAGGTATAGCTCTAGAGTTGAACAAACTATGCATCACAGATTCCTGTACCACATTCTTCATAGTTACATGGGGTCTCTCTTGCACAGAATTGATGCATACACAGGGAGGCAAATTCACTAGGAATGATACATATCTAATAGCCGAAACCAATGTCCTCGCAGCAGGTTCACTCACCCTAGTATCGGGTAAAATGATAGGTGATGTTTTCTCTTTCTCTGATTTACGTATGTTCGTGTTATGCGGCAGCTTCACCGTGACCCGGTATGAACTAGGAGCTTTCCCACATATATAGCTTCATGACCTGTACAATTTCTTACAACCTATAGGAATTATTGATTTTTTTTTCAGAGTCTTGTTGTTTATATTATTTTATCAATGAAACTTATAGCAGAATGACCGCCAAAGAGTATTTGTAGCAGAATACATATCTGAAATATGTGTGTATATTTAGCTTCCATTGTCGTACTATATTTAGTCTGAATAACCAGAGTAGTGTGCCATTGGGTTTCTTCTCAGTATAGTAATCAGGATTACTCTGGTTCAAGCACCTTGATATACTCAACTGGAAACTAAGGTATATCTCATATGTTAATGAATTCAGTCACATATGATTATCGTGATTGTTTTGCTCAGATGGATTGAAGTTCTCATGTGTATTCTTTTTCTTATCGCTGGCATTTGTGCTTGCATTTGTTTATTTCTTTTTGATGTCTCCGGGTTAGTACATTATTATATCTCTCCATTGATCTTATTTTATTTTTCTGATTTCAATAAATATTTATATAGATAAGGTAATTTCTAAAATTAGACGTGTGTGGCACGTGCACGTTTGCTAATAGATGGAAAGGGGGGAAAGGGATTCCGGCCTCTGCCTATGTCATATGGAAGGAGAGAGGTCGGTGAATTTTTTCGCAGGTATCAATGTCAGCCTCGGCGGTGGCTGGCTGGTTTCCACGGACCTGTCCATGCTATAATGTGCTTTCAGAAGCGAGAGCGCGGCTTAGAATTTTTCCGATATATTTTTAGCCGTTCTAATTCTTGTTGAGGGCTAGACCTTGTTGTTCCTGCATAAGCAGAGCTCCTGCTAGTTTCCGTAAAAAAAAGCTGTAAGAATTACCGCTTGGCCGACTACCTGTAGTTTTGATTCCTGAAGACAAACCCTAGAAGTCATAGGGGAGACGCACAACACAGGCAGAGCAACACAAAGCAGGCAAACACACATCTCTTCATGGAGTGGCTGGTGGTGGCTGCACATGGAGCTAGTAGCTGATAGATAGGCAGCAAACACAACTACAAGGAACTAATAACTAGAAGCACCCCAAAACGCAGCTGGCGGACAAACTGCCCGACATGTGCAGCTCGAGCTACTAGAGTTTCGTTTCTCCCTAAAGCAAATGACACAGACATAGCATATATAGAGGACAAACTGCCCGACACGTGCAGCTTGAGCTACTAGAGTTTCGTTTCTCCCTAAAGCAAATGACACAGACGTAGCATATATAGAAGACAATTTAACCAGTCCCTGTTACCGAATGGCATGAATGCTACAATCTGACTCTCTTCTGATATATAGATTGAAGGATAATAAAAGCCTTGTGCCTCCTGGAACCAGCATCATCACCTTTCTCATCAAACATCATCATCATCATCATCATCGTCGTCGTCGTCGTCATCATCATCATCATCATCGTCGTCGTCATCATCATCATCATCATCATCATCATCATCATCATCCTGTCAACATAGTAAATTTTTGTCAATCTCAAAATAAGCAAGGGTCAAGACTGTATATTCTCTTTATTCTCAAGAAAAAAGACTGTAGATTCTCTTCAAAGATTCATTAGCACACATGCAAAATTGAGCAGCAAAGAACTGTAAATATTTTATTAGTTCATGCTAACAAAAGCAAGATAAGAAATCCATAAGAAACTTTGCCTATTGCTGCTTTGGCATGGCGAATCTCTGAATGAAACCAGCTTGGCTCGCAGACAATATAGTAGGAGCAATATGTTCATTGTTCAGTGACTCTGCTACAAATAATCTCATAACAATGTAGTAGGTTTTGTCTTGAAGTTTTCATGGAGTTCAATGAATGTAATATAGCTCTACGTTCTAACAAACTATTTGAGGTCACGCATGAATGTGCAGAAAATAAACATCACAACTGCTCAAGTACCAGCATAAAAAGCAAGCGGTCGTTGTGATCTCTGATGACAAAATGAGCTCACTATAAATGTAAATCTATATAAATCACACCTACAACATTCACTACATCATGTAGCTCTACAGTATATGCCATCTTGTTGCATCTCATGCATTCCAGTAACACCTTACAACTAAACTCTTCAGGATTATTGACTAAAGCTTTTTCGAGAAACTAGTCAAACTTCTTAGACTTCAATGCTGATGTAAATCCTTTTCGTATATAGAAATTAATCATAAAGGAAGGGGATAAGAGATTTGCCCAGTGACAAGTACCATGCATCTCTACCTTTTTCATGCTGCAAAGCATATGCACAAAATGACAACTCACTAATGTTGTCAGAATTTAGTTGTAATAACAAAGATCTTGTGCAGATTTACCCTTGACCGCTTTCTACAGCAGGTAGAAGAGGAAGATAAATTGTAACTAAGCAATGCCCAGACTAACAAACTCAGACAATAGGAAATGATAGTGTCTGTTAAGATTTGAAGAAAAATATAACATGATACCATTTGTGTACCAGTTAACTCATCGCTAGAATGAAACTCTTTGCTCTTTAACGTGATGATAAGAAAGAGCAGTAATTTCATAAGGTAAGATAAACAGACATGTTAATCATTTGGATAGTCCAAACAAGAACGCAGGAAAAACTCTTTAAGATCTTTAACAAAACAAAGGAAGGAAAATTGTGTTACAAGATGTCATGATAATCTACCTCAAAGATGTAGCACGGCAAAAAAAAGTATTTTTGAGATGTTTTTGTCTTTGGTCTTCACAAAATAACTGGATTTGGGGTTTACAGCAGCTGTTTTGTAGTTGTTGGTGCACATCGTCATATGCAAATTGCTAAACAGCCATATGGTGGACGTCAAAGCTATGCAACCCCAAAGCATCCTTCAAAATATTTAAATACTCAACTTTCTTATGACACAGGGTATCACCCGGCCTCTAAATCGACTAATTCACGCAGCCATCATTGAGCCGGCTATTGCCGGTCTGTGTTCAAAATAACAAAGGACATCTCAAATATGAGAATGACTCAACTTCAATTCAGCTAAATCCTTGCAACGTTTGTGTTTCAGCTCTTGTTTCCATCTCGTTCAAATATTCAAGGATGGTCAGAATAGTAATGGGCTGACGGCCGAGAAGCGGACATGAATGCGGGATTGAGACGTCGTGGATCCCTGAACCCATGCCGATTTGCAAAGTTCAGGGAGAGGCTTGATAGGTTCGAGAGTTTTTTAGGGGTTCTGATTGGTTTTACTGAACTATATCTAGGTGTCAAGTCTGAACCGACATAAGTTGGCTCTTTTATGAGGAAGACAGTTTCTTCCTTTTGTTTTCTGCTTTTGAGCTCTCTCACGACCTTGCGTGCCTCTTGAAGTTATTTTATTGCACCATAAGAAAAAGGAAATATAGGATATACTACTCCAAATTCCAAACAGTTTTGAGTCAATGAAAAATTCCAATTTGACACGCAGTACAAAATCAAACTTACAATGTTTGACTACTAGCTGGCTAATCAAACAGTAGGATAAGTTTAGAAGGGTCTCAATCCAAAGGCGCTGTGGACGTGTATATTTAAGATATCTGATTTTTAAAATAGTATGCTGGAGGAAGTTTTAGAGAGAGCAACATTACATAGTCCTGTAGACGTGGACCCAGCTCGAGCAATGTCTTGATCGGAACCATATCAATCTCCTAACATGAAATACATACAGCACAGTCAAATGGAAGCTATTCAGATAAAAATATTTTGGAAAGAGGTTAAGCATTTTAGGGATTTACATCTTCCTCTTCTCTCACGGAATTTACCCAATCAAGTAGGAAACCTCCTATGGTTTCAACAGAAACTGCATAACAAGTCATCTCATCGGCTTCAGCATGAATTCCAGCTACATACAGTTCTGCTCCATCCCAGCTGGAGATAACCGCTCCACCTGATGTGCCAGGTTTAGGGGAAGCACTGTATACAATTTTTCCATCGTCCCTTTGTGTGCCACTGCAATTAACAATCATCTCCAAATCAATATATAAAGACATGAAAGAAAGTCTACACGTGGGTAAGTATTGAGAATGTATTACGTTATCCTTCCTGTAGAGGTTCCTGGTTGGATCATAGGACTGCCATCGGGCAGCGAGAAAAACGCAAGTAGGACAATGTCCATCTGAAGGTTGACTAGCCCATCTTCGAAGAAGTTGAGAGGGGTAACCGAATCGAAAGTTCTATCACTTGGAAGACTTTGCAGCAACGCAACATCTGTTATATGATCCCAAGATATCACTGCACATTCGAATGGCTCATTCTCGTCAGCCAAGTAAGCATTCACAGTTTCTCCTCGTTGCAGGCCACTCATTTCATGATTACATGTGAGTACAAGACATTCTTCATGCCGTGTGTCAACTATGAAACCGCTACCCGAAAAGCACCATTATGGTGCAGGCGCACCATGGACTCTGCACATTGTTCAAAGACAAGCTGATCCATCCTCTGTGAGTTAATCAATCTTAGAGCTACAAAATAGAGGAAAATGCAAATGATATATTAGGCGTGCATGTTGTCGATGTATATAAAACGTTGAAGGAATAAGGTAGATATAGAAATATATGGATGTATGTAGTGCTGGCTGGCTAGCATAGTCTTGCAAGTTCAAGACGGCAAGGAGAAAATTAGTTACAACTCTGGACGGTTAATTGTGATACGCTATTAATCATTCATTAGCAAAATAGCGAAAGGGAAAGCGCCCGAGAGCAGGGAAGCTTTGGAGACCAGAGAAGAAATAAGGAAGTACGTACACATATACTGGTGCCAGGAATGGATGGTGTTACTATTAAGCAGAAGGCTGGATCTGCCCCGTCTGTGTTAAAAAATGAATTAGGTGTTGAACAATAGCTAGCTATGCGATCGATGGGACAACTATTTGAGGGAGACTGAAGAGAGATCCTAGCTTTTATACTACTACTAATACTAGTAATTCAGCCGTTGCACCGACTCGGGCTTCTTTGCCAGCCCCCCTACTGGACATCTCTAGCTCTGCCGAAGGCTGGGTGTACATGTCCTAACTGACAAGGGCCAACAAATTAAGCCCAGCTGGCCGGACGGCGGCCATCACTAGCTACCAGCACTCGACGGATCCCAGCGAATGCCGACCAGCGTCTCGACCCCGCCGGCTGCCCGCGCGTTACTAGTTCACGGCCGACAGACCCGAAGAAGGCGACTAACTCTACACCTACGAGAAATGCGACGTGCCCGCCGGCCAAAGAGAGAGAGAGATAGAGCGCAGAGTGAGTGAGGCGGCGACTAGAGCTTACCACAGAGCTGGATCTGGGATGCGCGCGGCGGCGTTGGGACGCAGGAGAGGAACAGAGTGGGGAATGGGAGAAGCGGCACTCACTCGGCGCATTATTGAGGCAAAGCTTGCACGCCGGCTGGTGGTTGTCGCGACGCCGAGCAAGGAGCTACGGCTGCGCGAGCGGGAAAGCCCTCTGCGTGCATGCCATTTTTAGAAGATGCTCGCAGCTACCTTTTGACCCTCTCGCGTGCATTAAAACGCATGGAGGTTGATCAGCTCCGGACGGCTGCGAGGCGGACATGTTCTTCGGCCTTGTCTTGATAATCCCTTCTTTTTCGTACTTCACAATCATTTGTGTAAAATTATAGAACAAGGCGTGAACACATGTGTATCTGTATCACACATCATTGCAGCTCCGTGAACAGTCCCTCCAAATGCCTTTGCAACATCTTTCCTAGCATATTCTTGCATAGTGGCCAAGTGAGAGATCGCACCTTGAGGAGTTATAGTTTTCACAAATATTGCCCACTGAGAATAGATCGAGGGATTAGCACCGGAGGTACAACTACTTGCACGGTGGGAGCAGTTTCATACAACAATTTGCAAAGTTGCACAAACTCATACAAATACTTGTCATGCGGGTTCAAATTGGTACAAACGAGCTGCAGAGCTGACACGTGGCTGCTAGGGTGGAATAGGGCGCGCACGACGCGGCCTGGTTTATTTCCAGAAACCCCTAGATTCTGTGAATCATCACGGACAGGTCCAATGCCAATTCCTAAAACGTGTTTCCAATCCCTAACCCTAGTGGTGGTGGAGGCGAAAACCCTAGCGGCGGCAGAGGCGACGCGGCTCGGTGCACGACGGCGGCGGCATCAGAGGCGGACATAGCAATGTCGGCGATGTCAGATGCTTCTTCCGCTCCCAGATTCCATCGAGCCAGCGGAAGGGGCGACTCTGATGCTCAGTCGCCGGTTCGCTATCGAGAGGGCGCCATGGCGTACGAGCCGCGAGGTTCTTCCGCTGCAATCCGCAGCAGAAGGCGCCGAGGTGGATATCATGGAGGCGTCAAACCTTTATCAACCATTACCATTGCGATTACAAATGTTTACTAGACCAAATCCACCTCTAATCGCCACCATGGCGGAGAAGTACAGCGGCGGACAAGAAAGTGCAGGAGAGGAAGAACATTGATGCCACGTCTACGAAAACTCACCGCACTCCGACGCCTCCATGTCGTATCGGTGATAGAAGGGATCGTCCGCCATGATTGACGCGAGGACGGCGGCGCAGTGGCGGGGCGTAGACAGGGAGAAGGCATGTTACGTCAAATTATAAAATAAAAGGGGGACTTGGTAATTATATAGTGTTGTCTGGCGTTGCTCTGGACCCATTCATTCTAGGAGATGTTGCTGAGGGGTTTTCGCAAATTTTTGAATCTGACGTGGATGCCACAGTGTATGGAACGGGCTGTTTCAAACAGTTTTTGTATGAGTTTGCACAACATGACAAGTACTTGTATGAGTTTGTGCATCTTTGCAGGTAGTTGTATGAAACTGCTCCCAACGTGCAACTATTTGTATCTCCAGTGCTAATACCTCGAATAAGTATTATCTGTTACCATTGTGTAGTAATGCTCATTGACGGTGTAGTTGCATTTTTTAGAAACAGAGGAGACCACAGCCTCTGCATCGAAAAGATGCATATGACTTTCTTTATTAATTTATTCAACAAAGAACTGATTGAGATAATACATAAAAAAAACCGACGCCACCACTCAACACATACAAACTTGACAAAGAGAGAAGATCATGTCAACAGAGCGTTATGCCCTGAGAACAATGAAATTCCTCCACCAACTAGTAACCGGGAACTATCACATACCCTGAAACAACCTCTAGGTGAAATTGAGTGCTTATCTGGGCTAGCAGAATCTTAGCGAGCACCTTGTGTACGCGCTATAGTAGCTGTTACCGCCTTCGAACCACCGAGCAATCTTCATTGTCAAATATGTTGAGTAGTTTTTCATTGTCAATGCATGCATCGACTTAACCAATCATACCTGGAAAACCTCTTTGTGCTCTGATGGCCACTAAGCTTGCGGTGTACTCAACATTTGGTTCTCGGATATTATGGCTCAAATACCTTTACCACATCATACACAAATTTCACCATTGTCTAAATACATGTCCTCTTATTTTTACGTATCAAGTGCATATATATGCACATAGTAGCCAACCAAAAGACCACCTAAAGCTACTCAAACTCCAATACGATTCCTATATTACTTTGAACTTCCTAACCGGACTAAGTATTACTTAAACTCAAGCATGATCAGCCACCATAGCTAGAGAACTAACATATGGAAGCTAATTTTAACTGACGTGCGGAACTTTCCTAGTACAACTTAAACACTTACCTGCAATCAAGATCTATTCTATTATATACTAAAAGCGTTATACAAATGTTTCGAAAGAAGGTAACATGTTAATTCACATCATTTTAAATTATTTTGATGGTTAAATCTAAATCTACAGCCAAGATTATTCATAACACATACCGTACAGTTCCGTTTAATATAACTTATTTTTGGTAGTCCATATGTGAACCGTCGTACAACTAGTTGTACATGTTAAAGAAAAAAAAAATCTTTTTTTGGTAGAGGTTCACTATTATTTTTGATTCATCTAAATTTAAGTTTTTTTCGGTTCAATATTATTTTTGGCTCATCAACATTTTTATTCAATATCTTTCTTCCGGTTCGCTCACATTTCCGGTTCATTGTTATCTTGGGTACATCGGTAGAAGAAATGGCGGGAGCAATGGTGGCGCGAGAAAAAGACGGGAGAAGAAATGGCGGAAAAATGTCGGGATCAGCCGTCAGACCAGCAGCAACCGGCCAGGCGCCGTCCGCTAGGCTGTGTCCGACAAGACCCGGCCGGCCTAACTGTGGCCGAGCAGGTAGTCGGCCAGGACCGACAGGGGCCTATCGGCTGCAGCACAACCGATGGTGTACTATTTCCGGAATTCCCACAAAACACGTATTATTTATCGAATTAAAAAACATGTACTATTTTTATAGATTTATATATTCTTGGTGCGCCCAAAAATTTGTTTTCAGAATGGTTTACATTAAGAAAAACATTCTTAAATAGTTTTGATTTTGAAAATAGCTCATTATTTTTAAATGGTTCAGATTTTGAAAAATGTTCATATCCATCGGCGTCTGATATGCAATGGAAAAGGATGGGCACCAGCCAGAGGTTGTGTTAGCCTAGATCCACTTGGAATGGCGGCAAACAAGCAACATATGTAGGGTATACCCTAGGAAAGACTTGCACAACTGGCAAAGTGGCTGGTGAGGCCAACCACGCGACGCGAGTCTCTCCAGCGTCCAAATGCAATTTTGCAAAGCAAGCCAAGCGAACATTTTGGGTGTCAATTCAATGTGACGTACGAGCAGTGAATCACCAGGCGCATCCTACTATGGACTGTCATCGGGGCGGTGTTGGGCATCAGGCTAGCTGCACGTGCCGAGCGACAGTATACAGTTTAGTAGGCTGTTTACATGACAACTCTAGGATGAAGCCACCGTCATACTCCGAAAGCGGCCACTATCAGAGGCTATACAGTCGTTATTAGGTTCTGAAGTTTCTGATTATCTCGTACTCACTTCAGTTGTAAATATAAGATGTTTTACATATTTTAGGTGAATATTAAATTGAGTTAAACTTAAAATACACACTAAAAGACGTGTTTAGATATGTAAATAGTAAAATATATATGAATCTTTACCTAATAACAAAAGCACTAAGACTTCCTTAGTTTGGTTTGATTGGTCATCGGTTTGTCCCTAAAATTGTAAATAACTAGTTGAATGTCCGTGCGTTGCCACGAAACCAAAATCAAAATTTTAGACATATACATTAATTAATCAAAGCAACACGATAATTCACGACAATAGATCAAATGTGGCATGAGTACCAAACACTTACGCATTTTACTTACTCAAAGTTTGATCTATCGAATGCTCACTGTGAAAACACAAGCAATCTGAACTGAAAATCCTTACACATGATTTTTGTTCCCTAGGAACAATTACGAAATTATAGATACATTCACTTAATAGGATAGATTCACAAAAATTTGTTGTCTGATCAACTGCCCTGAAAACAAATACAATCGGAAATCATATGAATGCTAGAACAATTCAGAACCATAGAATTCATCGCCGCAAGCATAGTTTTTCTCTTTTAAGTAATAAAACTCTCTTTATCGAAAACAAAAATATACTTTTTATGATTTGTTCATGCAACAGTTGCATCACTCGTAAATCAAAAGTACATCTGAAAGCACCAAGAAATCTAGGACATAAATGTATAACAGTAAAATGTTCATACATGGAGGCAATATACACAAAAGAGTCTTGGGTGGGGGTCTGCCACTCTGCCAAGATCTCGACCCCGATGCTGGAGGTGATAGTCTGCTCCGACATGAACTTTCCCAACTCTGAATCATCTAAACCAACACTTTCAAATCTCCTGGTCTTGGCTGAATATCAAGCTCGTATATGCAGTTCATACAGTCAGAAAACAATAGAAAACAATAGAAAACATATATTTACTTTTGTTGGGATGAAAGAAGATTTACTTTGTAGAACTTTTCAAGGATATGCCTTGGAAGGCATATACATTTTCAAAGAAGGAGCGGCCGAGTTAGACGCCGAGCACGCAACCACACTGCCGTAGCAGTATGTACCCTAGATACATAGTAGACTACTCGTGAAAACTCCACCGCTCCGCCTGACCTAGGCTACCTCTAAAGAGACCGGCAACCCGCTAGGTCACTCCCTCTACCCAAATCGACTCTATATAAGCCTACCACCCGACAGTGTGGCGCCGTCAAAAACAATGTCATTCCGGTGGTTCCACAGAATCCACGCCTCGAGGGCCAGTGCGGTCCGGAGGTCCCTAATGTCTCTCATCGTCACAGTCCTAGAGCAAAGCCACTCCTCCAGGGTCTCGTCGCCCCTCGGGATCCAACCGGGGAAACCCCAACTGAGGCAACACCTCATCCAAGTCTCTCGTGAAAGGACGCAGCCCACTAGGAGGTGATCAATGGTCTCATCGTGCTGGTCACAGAAGGGACAGGAGCTAGGGCGCGGGAGGTTCCTCCGAGCCAGGCGATCGACTGTCCAACGGTGACCCCGCAGAGCAAGCCACATGAAGACCTTGCATTTGGAAGGGGCTTTGGAACGCCACACGGCGGGAGCACCATCCATGGCCACAGACCCCCGGAAAAACGCCGCGTAGCAGGAGCGAGATGAGTAGACTCTCCTCGCGTCCCAAATCCACTCGAAGGAGTCTTCTTGTCCCGGAATGAGTTGCACCCCCACCAGCTTGTCGGACACCTCCATGAGCTCTGCAATGGCCTAGACTGAGAGGACCAGTGATATATCCTCCAACCATCCACCCACTAAGCCGTGTCGGACGCACCGTGTCCTGACAGCTTGCCCCGAGACGGCCCGAAAAAGGTTCGGTCTCGTGTCTCGGATGCGCCCATCCGGTAGCCACTTAGGGCATGGCCAACTCTCCACGCTGGACGACTGCTCTAGGTATCCACGTCGGAAATCACAGTCCAGCTAGCATAAACCTACTGCTTGCAGGCCAAAGCGTGATCCTGCAGAGGATCCCGTCTCTTCACTGAGAAAAGCGAGCTAAGGACAGAAAAAGCAAGGTAGATGACCTTGGCATGCGAGAGAAGAGGCAGAGGGTAAAGCTGAAGTAGCAGCATGTGTGGAGGTCATGCGTTGGGTCAATAATTTGCTAGGTGATGCCTCGTGACACTTTTTCTCAGATGGAGAGCTTGGGCAGTAGCATCCTACTGCTTCCGATGTACGTGCCCTTATCAGTCCAGAAAAGTGTCGAGGCACCGTCACCCAGCACTTAGCGTGTGGCGGCCTCTAACTGCCTGATCACTCTCGGAACCTCAAGGTTAAACTCGCGCCACGGCTTGGTGGAGTCCGTCCGCTCAAGCCAAAGCCATCGAGCCCTAAGGTCTACGTTCACCTTGAGGTTTAGTATGCCCAGGCCACCTAATTCTCGGGGCATACAAACCCGATCCCACGCCACGAGGCAATGCCCCCATGAATCTCTTTCACTACTAGAAACGAGACCTTTAGTCTAGGGCCAATTTTGCCTCTAGTCCCAGGTGGCTTACGACCCGAGACTAGAGGGGGGCACTAGTCCCGGGTCAAAAGTTTTCTACTGGTCCTGGGTCGTGAGGGAGCTCTAGTCCCGGGTCGTAATACGGCCCGGGACTAGAGGGGTGGTGGCAACTGTTCGACTAGTGCGAGCCCCTCTAGTCCCGGATCGTAATACCGCCCGGGACTAAAGATCCGAACGGTTTGCCTCCCGCGCGCCCAAGCGATCAAAACGCACGGGAACCGCAATTGCTATAGTAACCGCGGCCATTTCTGTTCGTCTCCCTCTCCTCTCTTCTTCCCCATCCTTCCACCATGAATCCAATCACTCGCTACGGGAAGGTGCTCGCACATGGCACGACCAATCTCAATGTCATCTACACGAACGACAGCGCCAAGGTGCCGGATTTTCTTTCCGATTTTGAGTATTGGCTTGAAGAGGAGGAAGACAACAACAAGAAGTTCATGGGCCTTGATCTCGAGTACACGGCCGATCAAAGAGATGTTGCCGTCATCCAACTTTGTTTCAAGAAACATGTCATGGTCTTCCAGCGGGCAAGGTAATACGAATAGTAGTGGCTAGCTTGATGATCTCCATGTAATCGAATAGATGACGGTTCTAGTCCCTCTTATATATATGGGATCTTTATATGTAAATTAATCTGGGAAACCGGGAAACCGTGAAAACGGGAAGCCGGGAAAACGTGAAATTGTACAACAGGTCAATTTAAAGAGGAACTTACTTATGTTTACCCCAGAGTAAGTAGTACGAGCTAGGTGTTCGCGCATCCCTTTTAATTCAAATTTCAATACCATTGTGATGCTTGATTATTATTTGATTGAAATCTATTCTCGTGTAGTGGTTGGATAAGCAGCCACCCGGGACCAATTTCTGTGGATATTACGTCTCCGAGTGGATTCGCAAGATAATCTCTGAGCGGAACCGAGGGACATTTATCGAAGTAAGTGAACAAATAAATTCACAATTTCATTTTATAACCATCAATTGTGTTGAGTGTCATTCATAATTTCTGTTATGATGATTGATATTCATATTAATCTCACTTCTTTTATAGATGGATCGAATTCGGAGGGACCTGCAACTAAAGGACCGCTTTCGACCAATTTGCGAGGAAATTGCGGGCTTTTTGATGAACTATGTCTTAGACGCGAAGGGAAAATACAATGGCGCCGTCTCAAAATAGATGACGGGCTCTAGTAGTGGCTAGCTTGATGATCTCCATGTAATCGAATAGATGACGGTTCTAGTCCCTCTTATATATGGGATCTTTATATGTAAATTAATCCAGGAAACCGGGAAACCGTGAAAAACGGGAAGCCGGGAAAACGTGAAACCGGGAAACCGTGAAACCGGGAAGCCGCGAAAACGTGAAACCGGGAAGCCGGAAAGCCGTGAAAACGTGAAACCGGGAAGCCGGGAAAACGTGAAACCGGGAAGCCAGGAAAACGTGAAACCGGGAAGCCGTGAAAACGGGAAGCCGGGAAGCCGGGAAAACGTGAAAACGGGAAGCCGGGAAAACGTGAAACCGGTTGTGATATACATGCAATCAATTAAAAATGATCGAAATTCTCATAAAGCTTTCTCTTACGAATATTTTGATATACTATATGTATTTTTTTGATTTACAAATAATTAACCGTATATTTTGCAAGATTATTCATAATATTCAACAATAGAAACGAAAAAACCACAGGCCGCCACGTGGGTGCATCTCTAGTCCCGGGTCGTATTACAACCCGGGACTAGAGATCCTCTCACACGCGCCATGCCCTGGCCCTGCGTGGAGCTCTCTGGTCCCAGGTCGTAGGACACCCGGGACTAGAGGGGGGCCTCTAGTCCCGATTGGCGTGTACCGGATGGACTTCCGGTCCCAGAGGCCCCTACCACCCGGGACCGAAGGCATGGTTTCCACTAGTTTTTGCGGCCTTTCCACAAGAATCCCTTGAGGATCTTCTCCAACGCCACGATGGTCTTGGGATATAAGTCAATCGACATCATGGCAAAGATCGAGACAGCGGAGAGAGTATTGCGTATCACGGCGAGCCGCCCTCCCCTGTCCATCAGACTAGCCCCCAAGCTAGGGAGGTGATCACATGATTTATCCTATTGCATTTATTATTTGGTCGTTGTTCCACATATGTAGAACTTGATCAGATGCGTATGCCTGTTTTCTTTTGTTGCACAATTATACCATCGTCCATTTCGCAGCTTATCCTTTGCACCTGCACCTGCGTACCAGTCACCTGCGCAACAAGTCCACCTGGTAGACAAAACTGAACTTGTTGTTAATGCAACTCGTCCATGCAACACCAAATTTAACACAAGAAATAAATGTGACCAATAAATGTAGCAACATTTTACCGATAAAGAGTTCCACACTATTTATTTACTCTAGTATATCCAGAATGGTGGAGTTATCAAGCTAGAAGAACATCCACAAAAGTAAAGTTAGATCTAATAAATTAGAAGAAAAAATCTAACGGTTAAAGAGGCAATGACACAGGGAAGATGGATGCGGGGACTGCGACGAATGAATACTGAAGAGCAGCTTGACCAGTTCGTCGACCTTTGGGTTCAGCTCCAGGAAGTTGCCCTCTCTGAAGATCGAGACACCATCGTTTGGAAGATCACTGCGGATGGCCAATACACAGCAAAGTCAGCCTATGCAATGCAGTTCCTTGGAAGAATAAAACAACCCGAGCTTGAATACGTCTGGAAAATTCAAGCTGAAGGCAAAGTTTAGTTCTACTTTTGGCTCGCCCTGTAGAACAGAAACTGGACCGCTGAGCGGCTGAGAGCCCGAGGCCTCCCCATGATGTTCTCTGTTGCCTATGCGACCAGATGTTTGAGACCTCATCGCATCTGGCGCTCGCTTGTCCTTTCGCAAAGGAGGTTTGGGCTTTTTTCAGAAATGATTTTCCTCAAGCTGTGCAACTGGCTGCGAATCACCAAAACCTGGCAACATGGTGGGATGATGCTCGCCGGGGGAAAATGGATGATCACAAGAAAAGAGGCGTGGCGATGGCGATATATGTCATTCGGCACGTTTGGAAAGAACGAGGAAGACGGATTTTCGAATCTCAAGCAAAGACTGCGACAGTGGTTGCTGGCCTGGTAAAGGCTGATTTAGAAATGTTAAATCTAGCTAAAAGAGTGCCCTGCTAATCTTGCGGTGGCTGTATGTACACAAAGTGTTTGTGTGAGTTGTATTTTCACCTCGATGAGGTTCTTGTTCCCTCCCCTTAAAAGTCAATAAAAGCAGAGCTCCTGTTGTTCATGTTCAAAAAAGATCTAATAAATTGTATTAGGAGATAGAAAAAATTCGAAACTTAAATACAATTTGGCAACTTCCCCACTTAAAAAGAGATAAGGAAATCATTGGTGACACAAACTGAGAAATCTTTTCCATTATAAGCAGGACCAAGTGTGGAAGAACGAAAGGTCCAAATCAATTCCAGAATTTGACATAGAATTGCATACTTTATATGGCTATCTTGTCAACCATATTCAGAAAACGATACTTCTTCTCATATTTACATGTCATGTTTTTGTACTGTGTATGATCGTTTCCAACTTAGAATGAACTGAAAAGGTTAACTTTATTTTTCCAAATCATTATGTGTTGTTTCTCCCTCTCCTGAAGCTCGATCATCATGAGGCCGTTCTTCATGTACACTGCGGTATTCAGTTTGGGCTTCACCACCAGGCCGGGCACAACCTCCACCGTAGTGGTGCACTTGATAAGCATCCTCATTGTAAGTGAGATATGAACTGTCAGGTTTCAGATATGCAGCAAATCTCTGTAGAATTTCATCCACCAAATTATGAACAAAACCTCTTTGTAGGAGCATTTCAGTTCCAGTAATGAACAATCAGGTTTCAGATATGCAGCAAATATCATGATACAGAGTCAAGAAAAAATCAACCGTACCGAACAGGTTACGGAAGTAGACGAACTGGATACTGGCAGGTTTTGTTCTTCCTTGCCGGCGCAACAAGCACGGTGGGCCGCGGATGGAGGTGGCCCTCGACACATGCATTCAAATTTTGTTCTCAAATTTACAGTAGGAACATATATAGAATCATCATTTAACAAAATGCTGTATAAGTGTTCAACAATTATTATCCCAAACCTAATACAATGTAATTGCTGCTACTTCTTACATTGAACTCTGGTCATCAAATGTTAACTGATCCCCAACCTTATTCAGATAGGTGTGATGGATTCTCATATTGCTTGCTGCCGTCTCCCAAGAACAAAGAATAAACCACCAAGGTCTAAACCAAAAATTGTTACAAAAGATAGCACGTAAACGATGAAGAGCGGAAAGATCAAACCAACGGGGACACGAGATTTAACGTGGAAAAACCTCTCCAAACAAAGGAGAAGAAAAAACCACGGGCGCCAGCCAGCAATACTTCACTATATCGGGGTGAGGTTACAAACGCCGTGGGTTTACAATGCGTGGCTTACCCCAACCGGCGGCTTACAAGGTGTATTTATAGTGGGCAAACCCTAAGTCGGCCTGCAGTCCGACTCGGACACGATCCGTACCGTACCCGGGATAAGTGAAGCCGGTTGACCCAAGCCTCCCGGCGACGGGCCTCCGCTTCGCTCCGAAGTTAGCTGCTCACTCCATATCGTCATATGAATTTGGATCACCATAAAACAACACTCCACCTTGAGACAAATTCCATCTTGTAGCATGAACGAGAACCTTCACCCCTGAAACAACAAAGAGAACACTTTCGGCGCCAAATAGGCTCTTGGGCTAGACAGTGATACCAACTAAGCCTGAGCATAGCTCAAACTTAGTAACAGGAACAGGCTTTGTCATCATATCAGCCGGATTATCATGAGTACTAATCTTGCATACCTTCAGCTTACCTTGTGCAACAACATCACACACATAATGGTATTTGATGTCAATGTGCTTTGTTCTCTCATGGAACATCTGATCCTTAGTAAGGTAAATGACACTCTGACTATCACAAAACAGGTTAATGCAAGTATCAACTCCACAAAGCTCAACAAACAAACCTTTCAACCAAACAGTTTCTTTAACTGCTTCTGCAATGGCCATGTATTCAGCCTCCGTGGTGGATTGGGCAACAACCGGCTGAAGTGTTGCCTTCCAACTAACAGCACAGCCACCAATGGTGAACACATAACCTGTGAGGGACCTCCTCTTATCCAAATCGGCAGCAAAATCTGAATCCACGTAGCCTACGAGTCCCTCACCAGCTCTGCCAAACTTCAAGCAAGCATCAGACGTGCCACGGAGGTACCTGAAAATCCACTGAACAGCTTTCCAATGTTCTTTACCAGGATTAGCCATGTATCTACTCACCGAGCTCATAGCATATGACAAATCAGGACGTGAACAGACCATAGCATACATCAAGGAACCAACAGCACTAGAAAATGGAACTCGAGACATGTACTCCAAATCATCATCAGTAGTAGGACATTGAGTAGATGACAACTTAAAATGAGAAGCAATGGGAGTACTAACAGACTTTGCATCATGCATGTTAAAACGATGAAGAACTTTGATACGTCTCAAACGTATCTATAATTTTTGATGTTCCATGGTTGTTTTATACCAATTGCTACATGTTTTGCATCTACTTTATATCACTTTTATACATTTTTTGGGACTAACCTATTAACAAGATGCCGAAGTGCCAGTTCCTGTTTTCTGCTGTTTTTGTGTTCCAGAAAAGCTAGTCTGGAAATATTCTCGGAATTGGACGAAACTACACGGGGGTGCCTATTTTTCCAGAACACACCTAACGGAGCGAAGGAGCAGCAGAGGAGGGCCACCAGGAGGCCACACGCACCTAGGGCGCGGCCCCCCTTCTGCCGCGCCCTAGGGTGGTGTGGGCCCCTCGGGGGTCCGCAGCCGCCGCCCTTTCGCCTACTTATTCCCCCCGACACGAAAACCCTAAGTATCTGAGCAAAATCCACGAAAAGATCCAGAGACGCCGCCGTCGTCAACCCTAGCTCGGGAGGGTTCAGAACCTCTCCCCGGCACCCTGCCGGAGAGGGGAATCGTCACCGGAGGCTTCTACATCGCCATGCCTGCCTCCGGAGTGATGCGTGAGTAGTTCATCCTTGGACTACGGGTCCATAGCAGTAGCTAGATGGTTGTCTCTCCACTTTGTGCCATCATGTTTAGATCTTGTGAGCTGCCCTACATGATCAAGATCATATTATTGTAATGCTACATGTTGTGTTTGCTGGGATCCGATGAATATTGAATATTATGTCAAGTTGATTATCAATCTATCTCATATGTTATTTAAGATCTTGCATGCTTTCCGTTACTCGTAGATGCTTTGGCCAAGTAGATGCTTGTAACTCCAAGAGAGAGTATTTATGCTAGATAGTGGGTTCATGTCTCCGTTTAACCTGGGACAGTGACAGAAAGTTCTAAGGTTGTGGATGTGCTGTTGCCACTAGGGATAACCTAACGATGCTATGTCCACGGGCATATGTGTTTGTTTACATTACGCACTTTACTTAATGCAATTATCCATTGCTTGCAACTTAATACCAACGGGGGACTCGGATGACAACCCGGCGGTGGATTATTAGTCATAGATGCTGTTGGATAACGGTCTATATATTATGTCGTAATGTCCAATTAAATATCATAGTAGTCAACATGTCATGTATATGCATTGTCATGCGCTCACTATTCGTCAATTGCCCAGCTGTAATTTGTTCACCCAACATGTTAGTTATCTTTTATGGAGAAACACCACTAGTGAACTGTGGACCCCGGTCCATTCTTTTACACTGATTAAACAACCACAAACTGTAAACTGTTCATTTTTCATTCTCTGCAATTTAATACTCATTTTCCACACCATACGTTTAATCCTTTGTTTTCAGCAAGCCAGTGAGATTGACAACCTCACTGTTTCGTTGGGGCAAAGTAGTTTGATTGTGTTGTGTGCAGATTCCACGTCAACAGTCCAGACTCCCTGCGACAGCTATTTTTCTGGCGCCGTTGACAACCTTCCGAAGAGTTGCTGCTCCTACTGGTTCGATAACCTTGGTTCCTTTCTGAGGGAAAACTTGCTGCTGACTACATCATACCTTCCTCTTGGGGTCTCCCAACGAACGTGTGTTTCACGTCATCAAGCTATTTTTCTGGCGCCGTTGCCGGGGAGTAGAAGTTCTTCAGGAAGTTCTCTGTCTCCCGTCAACAGCACTATTTTTCTGGCGCCGTTGCCGGGGAGCATAAGCACTTCGGTTCAGAAATCTCCTTGTCTCCCTTCACACGCCAGCTATTTTTCTGGCGCCGTTGCCGGGGAGACAGCAGTCTTCTGCAAGGGGAGTTTCACGCTTCCAATCTCTTTACTTTGTTTTTGTCTTGCTTAGTTTATTTTATTTTATCTTGTTTGCTTTCAATTATCAAAAACACAAAAAAATTAGTTACTTGCATCTAGTTTACTTTCAAGTTATTTTCTGTACTGTTTTTATTTCTGCTAAAATGAGTACTCCTGAGAACACTAAGTTGTGTGATTTCACTAGCACGAACAACAATGATTTCATATGCACACCTATTGCTCCACCTGCTGCTTCAGCAGAATTTTATGAAATTAAACCTGCACTTTTAAATCTTGTTATGAAAGAGCAATTTTCTGGTGTTAGTACTGATGATGCTGCTGTTCACCTTAATAACTTTGTTGAACTTTGTGAAATGCAAAAGCTCAAGGAAGTAGATGGTGATATTATTAAACTGAAACTTTTTCCTTTCTCCTTGAGAGGACGTGCTAAAGAATGGTTGCTATCTTTGCCTAGAAATAGTATTGATTCATGGACTAAATGCAAAGATGCTTTTATTGGAAAATATTATCCTCCTGCTAAGATTATTTCTTTGAGAAGTAGCATAATGAATTTTAAGCAATTTGATAATGAACATGTTGCTCAAGCATGGGAGAGAATGAAATCATTGGTTAAAAATTGTCCCACTCATGGACTGACTACTTGGATGATCATCCAAACCTTCTATGCAGGATTAAATTTTTCTTCGAGGAATTTATTGGATTCGGCCGCTGGAGGTACCTTTATGTCCATCACTTTGGGTGCTGCAACAAAGCTTCTTGATGATATGATGATTAATTATTCTGAGTGGCACACCGAGAGAGCTCCAACAGGTAAGAAGGTAAATTCTGTTGAGGAAACCTCCTCCTTGAGTGCCAAAATTGATACTATTATGTCTATGCTTGCAAATGGTCAAACACATGTTGATCCAAATAATGTTCCTTTAGCTTCTTTGGTTGCTCAAGAAGAGCATGTTGATGTGAACTTCATTAAAAATAATAATTTCAACAACAATGCTTATAGGAATAATTTTGGTAATAGCAATTATAGGCCCTATCCTTCTAATAGTGGCAATGGTTATGGAGATTCCTATGGTAGAACAAGAATGCCTAGTGAGGAAAGGATGCTAGAAATTGAAAAGGCCACTAAATTTTTTATGCAAAAGCAATATGAGCAAAACCAACTGTTTACTAGAACTATGGATGAACAATCTGCTATGCTAAAAAATATAAGCCATCAACTTGAGAATTTGAATAGGGAGATTTCTGGTTTGCAAGGTAAAATTTCTCATGCTGAAACTTGTATTTCATTGATGTCTGAAACACAATCCTCTTTGATTAATAAGATGGCAGCTAAGCCCGAAACAATTGAGAGTAATACCTTTGCCGTAGCCAATGCTATACAAGTTAAAATTGATAACAATGTGAGGATGTTAGCTGAATTGCATGCTAGATGGGAAAGAGAGGATGAAATTGCTAGAAAGAATAATATTGCTAGAGTTTATACTATTACTACTTCTGAAAATGCTTCAAACTCAAGTGTTAACAAACCTCCTACCATTAATGGCAAGATAGTTGGTGTTGGTAATGTTTCCACTTCTATTGCAAAATGTCCTAAATTGCCTGATAACTCTGAAACTGTCCTTGATAAAGATGCTGAAATTTCTAGCAATAAGGAAGAGAATAACTCCATTACTTTTGATAATAATGACTTTGATTTTGATGGTTGCAATATTTCTGAAGTAATTAAGTTCTTGCAAAAGCTAGCTAGAAGTCCTAATGCTAGTGCTATAAACATGGCTTTTACTAAACATATTACTAATGCTCTTATGCAAGTTAGGGAAGAGAAATTAAACATGAAGCTTCTATCCCTAGGAAGTTAGAAGATGGTTGGGAGCCCATCATTAAATTGAAATTGAATGACTTTGATTGCAATGCTTTGTGTGACCTTGGTGCTAGTATTTCTGTTATGCCTAAAAGATTATATGATATGCTTGATTTAGCACCTTTGGAAAATTGTTACTTGGATGTTCACCTTGTTGATTCTACTATTAAAAAACCTTTGGGAAGAATTGATGATGTTCTTATCATGGTTAACAACAATTATGTCCCCGTTGATTTTATTGTCTTGGATATTGAGTGCAATCCATCATGCCCTATTGTGCTGGGAAGACCTTTTCTTAGGACTGTAGGTGCTATTATTGATATGAAAGAAGGGAATATAAAATATCAATTTCCTCTCAAGAAAGGTATGGAACACTTTCCTAGGAAGAAGATTAAGCCACCTTATGATTCTATTGTTCGAACAAATTACAATGTTGATGCTTCTTCACTTGGTAATACTTGATGCATGCTTTGTGCCTAGCTAAAAGGCGTTAAAGAAAAGCGCTTATGGGAGGCAACCCATTTTATTTTTCTGCAATTTTTCTTTTATTGAGTCAAGGAGTTTGTTTACTTCTGTAGCAACTCCTTTGTATCTTTATTTTCTCGCATTGTTGTGCCAAGAGTAGCCTCTAATGATAAGATGATGCTTAATTTTGATTGCTGCGCAGAAACAGATTTTTGCTGTTCACTGTACGAAATTCCTAAAATCACCAGATTGTTAATTAAATCTGAAATTTTTGTGCGTAATCTTTATGAATGTCTGAAACTTTCATTAGTTCAGAGTTTCTCGATCTGAGCGTCGTAAGTGCCTCGAAAAAATTCGTCTTTGCGGACTGTTCTGTTTTAGACAGATTATGCCTTTTTATTTTTGCATTCTCTCTTTTACTAGTGTTGAGTGAAATTCTTTTTTGGGTGGAAGAGCTTCACATAACATCAGTGGCTGTAGCTAATGTTTAAAGTAACAAATCATATTGCGTCTTTATAGAACATGTGAATTTTTGATTATGCACTAACCCTCTAATGAGATCTACTTTGAGTTTGGTGTGACGGAAGTTTTCAAGGGTCAAGAGAGAAGGATGATATAATAGGATCAAGAAGAGTGAAGAGCTTAAGCTTGGGGAGGCTCCCATGGATCTCCCCAGCATATTTCAAGAAGACTCAAGCGTCTAAGCTTGGGGATGCCCAAGGCATCCCCTTCTTCATCGTCAAAATTATCAGGTCATCTCTAGTGAAACTATATTTTAATTCTTTCACATCATATGTGCTTTTCTTGGAGCGTCTGTGTGCTTTTATTTTCAGTATTGCACTTTTATTTTCAATAAAGCTTGACTGGACCCTAGCATTCTTGATTGGGAGAGAGACACGCTCCGCTTTTTCATGAGAATACTCCTATTCTTCACTTATATTTGTTGAGTATTCATATCTAGCGCTGTTCAGCTTTTAGCTCTTGTTTTCATGTATCTCTTGTCAGAGCTATTAGCTTTCTTTTGTAGAAAGTACTCTCTTGCTTCACTTATATTTGTTTGGAGAGTTGATGAAATAAATTGATTGGTGTTTGGTTGGTTCAGAAAATGTTGCATGTGGTAATTGGTATAAGGAAAAACTTGCTTAATCTTGTAGATCACTAAAATGGATAACTTGATGCTTGTCAATTGTTTTGAGTTAACAAGTAGATCATGATTAAATTGTGCATCACATGAGTTAAGCCTATTAGTGAAGAACTACCGTAAAGCTTGTTGAAAATTTGGTTTGCATCGGTGGTACCTCTAAGGTCTAGATATTTTCTAATAACAGGGTTTGGTTAACAAGGAAGACGGTATGAAGTCTTATAACGTTTGCAATATGTTTGTCATATAAAACTTGGTGTACGGGTTGATATTCTTGTTTGCTTACATAACCTTGCTAGCCTAAACTCTGTACTGAGAGGGAATGCTTCTCGTGCATCCAAATCCTTGAGCCAAAATCCATGCCATTTGTGTCCACCATAACTACCTATATGTGGTATTTCCTTGCCACTCCAAGTAAATTTTTCATGTGCTACCTTTAAATTATTCAAAATGTTATTATTCCCTTTTTGTGTCAATGTTTACTAGCTCATGAGGAATTAGTGTGGTTATTCTTTATTCTATTTGTCGAGTGGACTTTTACACCTGGACTAGTGGCATATACATCCGCTTATCCAATAACTTGCAAAAAGAGCTGGCAACGGGGTGCCCAGTCCCAATTAATTACAACTTTAACCAATTAATTCTCTTCACACTTTTGCCCTGATTCATCAGTAAGCAATGACAAACAGTGAAATACCTGAATGTGTGTAAACCAAAGAGAAAGAGGGATGATCTGCCTTGCTGGTAGAAATAACGTCCTTCATGGGAGCCGCTCTTAAAAGTCCGTTCGACAGGTAGAATACTGTTCTCACCCGCTACCATTCGTTGACAATTAACAAACACCTCTCAAAAATAGATACTCCTCCATGGTATGTGATTGATGGAAGGCACCCGAGGATTCGGTTAGCCATGGCTTGTGTTAGCAAGGTTGGGAGGAGTATCAAATATTTTATGCAATCTCTATATGCTTTCAAAAACCTAAAAGCTCTAGCACATGATTTAATCCCTGCTTCCCTCTGCGAAGGGCCTTTCTTTTACTTTTATGTTGAGTCAGTTTTCCTATTCTTTCTGTCTTCCACAAGCAAACACTAGTGTCAACTTTGTTACAACATGCGTTATATGCAATGTATTGGACTTGTTATACTACTTTGTGTTGACAATATCCATGAGATAAATATGTTGAAAGTTGAAGCAAATGCTGAAACTAAATTCTTCCTTTGTGTTGATTAAATACCTTTTATTAGAAACTATTGCTTTATGAGTTAACACTTATGCAAAACTGTTTGATGCTTGTCTCGAAAGTACTATTCATGAAAACGTTTAGCTTGTGTGATTCATTGTTTACTCATTATCTATTTGGTAGCAAATTATAGACCATTGACTTGGATCACTTCATTCATTTACATGTGCCTTGCAATATTATATGATCAAGATTATGATAGTAGCATGTCACCTCAAAAATTATTTTGTTTTTATCGTTTACCTACTCGAGGACGAGTAGGAACTAAGCTTGGGGATGCTGATACGTCTCAAACGTATCTATAATTTTTGATGTTCCATGCTTGTTTTATACCAATTGCTACATGTTTTGCATCTACTTTATATCACTTTTATACATTTTTTGGGACTAACCTATTAACAAGATGCCGAAGTGCCAGTTCCTGTTTTCTGCTGTTTTTGTATTCCAGAAAAGCTAGTCTGGAAATATTCTCGGAATTGGACGAAACTACACGGGGGTGCCTATTTTTCCAGAACACACCTGACGGAGCGAAGGAGCAGCAGAGGAGGGCCACCAGGAGGCCACACGCACCTAGGGCGCGGGCCCCCCTCTGCCGCGCCCTAGGGTGGTGTGGGCCCCTCGGGGGTCCGCAGCCGCCGCCCTTTCGCCTACTTATTCCCCCCGACGCGAAAACCCTAAGTACCTGAGCAAATATCCACGAAAAGTTCCAGAGACGCCGCCGTCGTCAACCCTAGCTCGGGAGGGTTCAGAACCTCTTCCCGGCACCCTGCCGGAGAGGGGAATCGTCACCGGAGGCTTCTACATCGCCATGCCTGCCTCCGGAGTGATGCGTGAGTAGTTCATCCTTGGACTACGGGTCCATAGCAGTAGCTAGATGGTTGTCTCTCCACTTTGTGCCATCATGTTTAGATCTTGTGAGCTGCCCTACATGATCAAGATCATATTATTGTAATGCTACATGTTGTGTTTGCTGGGATCCGATGAATATTGAATATTATGTCAAGTTGATTATCAATCTATCTTATATGTTATTTAAGATCTTGCATGCTTTCCGTTACTCGTAGATGCTTTGGCCAAGTAGATGCTTGTAACTCCAAGAGAGAGTATTTATGCTAGATAGTGGGTTCATGTCTCCGTTTAACCTGGGACAGTGACAGAAAGTTCTAAGGTTGTGGATGTGCTGTTGCCACTAGGGATAACCTAACGATGCTATGTCCACGGGCATATGTGTTTGTTTACATTACGCACTTTACTTAATGCAATTATCCGTTGCTTGCAACTTAATACCAACGGGGGACTCGGATGACAACCCGGCGGTGGATTATTAGTCATAGATGCTGTTGGATAACGGTCTATGTATTATGTCGTAATGCCCAATTAAATATCATAGTAGTCAACATGTCATGTATATGCATTGTCATGCGCTCACTATTCGTCAATTGCCCAGCTGTAATTTGTTCACCCAACATGTTAGTTATCTTTTATGGAGAGACACCACTAGTGAACTGTGGACCCCGGTCCATTCTTTTACACTGATTAAACAACCACAAACTGCAAACTGTTCCTTTTTCATTCTCTGCAATTTAATACTCATTTTCCACACCATACGTTTAATCCTTTGTTTTCAGCAAGCCAGTGAGATTGACAACCTCACTGTTTCGTTGGGGCAAAGTAGTTTGATTGTGTTGTGTGCAGATTCCACGTCAACAGTCCAGACTCCCTGCGACAGCTATTTTTCTGGCGCCGTTGACAACCTTCTGAAGAGTTGCTGCTCCTACTGGTTCGATAACCTTGGTTTCTTTCTGAGGGAAAACTTGCTGCTGACTACATCATACCTTCCTCTTGGGGTCTCCCAACGAACGTGTGTTTCACATCATCAAACTTTTTAAATGTAACTTTGCTGACTAAGAAATAAGAACCTAGACTTTCTGTCACGTGTAATTTCCATACCTAGGATTTTCATAGCAGCACCAAGATCCTTCATCTCAAATTCGCTACTCAACTGTGACTTGAGAGCAGCGACATCTTTCATGCTCTTGGCAGCAATCAACATATCATCAACATATAACAACAAGTATATAGGCGATCCATCAACAAACTTAATGTACACACAGCTATCAAATTCAGACCTCTTAAAGCCATGTGACAACATAAATGAATCAAACCTTTTATACCATTGTCGAGGAGATTGTTTCAAACCGTATAGGGACCTTTTCAACTTACAAACAAGATCCTCCTTACCCGGCACTATGAACCCTTCTGGCTGCTCCATGTATATCTCCTCCTCCAACTCTCCATGCAGAAACGCAGTTTTAACATCTAACTGCTCAAGCTCAAGATCATGCATAGCAACAATGGAGAAAAATGTCCGAATAGAACTATGCTTGACAACCGGAGAGAAAACATCATTGTAATCAATACTGGGATTTGACTGAAGCCTTTTGCCACTAACCTTGCCTTAAATCTTGGAGGCTCACTTGGAGACAAACCCTCCTTTCTCTTGAAGATCCACTTACAGCGGACAGCCTTCTTTTGTTTAGGCAAGCGCACAACATCCCATGTGCCATTCTTCTCAAGTGACTGCATCTCCTCTTGCATAGCGGAGATCCACTTCTCACGGTCACTTGTAGCAATAGCTTCAGTATACGTGGACGGCTCATGTCCATGCTCCACCTGTTCTACACAACTCAGAGCATAATTCACAATGTTACACTCCTCAATTAAACGTGGTCGAGGACCACAATTCCTCCTTTGTCTACCAGTAGCGATAGACAGATTTTGTTGCTGCATACCAGGGGGTGAATCAGGCATATTATCATTATCAGAATCAGAATTATCTGACGCATCACCATCATTGTCTTCAGTGACAATTTCCTTTTCAGTGGAGTGCTCCACCTCGACACGAATCCGTTCCTCATCTGAACTATCTGAAACATCTGAGGACAACTTATCAAAGTACATAACAGATTCATTGAAAACAACACTCCTGCTCATGAATGACTTGTTAGTTTCGGGATTCCACAACTTATATCCTTTTACACCCGAACCATAACCAATGAAAACAGACTTAACAGCTCTCGGCTCTAATTTCCCATTATCAACATGAGCATAAGCAGTGCAACCGAAAACTTTAAGCTGTGAATAATCAGCAGGAGTACCTGACCATACCTCCATAGGTGTTTTCTTGTCGAGTGGAATAGATGGTGACCTGTTTATCAAGTAACAGGCGGTGGCAGCCGCCTCAGCCCAGAAACGCTTACTCATGCGAGCGTTGGAGATCATGCAGCGAGCCTTGGACATGATTGTCCTGTTCATCCGCTCCGCTACACCATTCTGCTGAGGCGTGTACGGGATGGTGAGGTGCCTGACAATTCCTTCTGTTCTGCAAAAATCATTAAAAGCATTCGAACAAAATTCACCACCATTGTCAGTACGAAGTATTTTCACCTTCCTCTCTGTTTGCCTTTCTATCATAACTTTCCATTCCTTAAAAGCAGCAAACGAATCATCCTTATTTTTCATGAAATAAGGCCAAACTCTTCTAGAGTAATCATCAATAATAGTAAGCATATAACGAGCACCACCATAAGAGGGCTTACGTGACGGCCCCCAAACATCAGCATGTACATAATCAAGTGTACCTTTGGTGGTATGAACAGAAGCATTGAACTTAACTCTTGTGTGCTTACCGAATATGCAATGTTCACAGAATTGCATCTTTCCCAAACTGCAGTCTTGCAGCAACTCTCTCTTGATCAATTCTGCCATACCAAGTTCACTCATGTGTCCAAGACGTTTATGCCAGAGGTTAGTTTTACTTGAATCATCATAAGAAACAGCAACAACAATACCAGATAAAGTGCTACCTCTAAGAACATATAACTTAGCAGAATTCATATCACCAACCATAACAATGAGAGAACCTTTTGATACCTTCAGAAGTCTGTTTCCGCCGGTATACTTGTACCCGTCACAATCAAGGGTACTGAGCGAGATCAAATTTCTCGCCATGGTTGGTATGTGTTTCACGCCCGTCAACGTGCGTGTCATGCCATCATGTGTCTTGATCTGAACAGATCCAACGCCAGCAATGGTGCATTGCTGGTCGTTCCCCACACGCACGAAGTCTCCAGTCTGCACTAACTCATAAGAACTGAACCAATCTTTGTTACAGCAAATATGAAAAGAACATGCAGTATCTAGAATCCACTCATCTTGACGAGAAACACATGCAGCTAAAACAGCTAGGCATTCGCCATCAGAACTACCATCAACAACAGCAGCCTCACCGGTATCATTACCTTCATTATTTTTCTGTTGGTAAGTACCTTTTCTTTTCTCCTTGTTCTGCAGTTTCCAGCAATCATCGATGTTGTGATTACTCTTCTTACAATACCTGCAGAACTTGTCACGGCCTTTAGACTTTGAGCGACCTCTGTCGCCCTTGCTCTTGTCTCTGTTGTTGTTGTCGTAGTTGTTGTCTCGCTGCTGAGGCCTGCCTTGGACCTCCAAAGCATCACCTTGGAGGATGACGCCTCCTCCTTCTGTACCATACCCTTCATCTTTTCCCTCGCCATGGGGGTCTCATAAAGCTCAGCAGTGGTTAGTTCATCACGGCTAAGTAGTAAGGTATCACGAAAATTTGCATAGGAATTTGGCAGCGAAACTAGAAGTAAAAGTGCAAGATCTTCATCCTCATATTTTACCTCCATCGACACTAGGTCAGAAATGATCTCCTTGAAGATCGATATGTGATTCATCATCGAACCATCTTCTTGCAGCTTGTGCGAGAATAACTTCATCTTCACATGCATCTTGCTGGTGAGATCCTAGGACATGCAGATCGACTCCAGCTTAGCCCACAGCTTAGTTGCGGTTTTCTCCTGTAGTACCTCTTGCAGGATATCATTAGATAGATGAAGTTGAATAAGAGACATAGCCTTACGGTCTTTTCTCTTCTCATCGGCGGTCCAGTCGGCCGCCGCCTTATCGCCGAATTTCTCCAGCGCTTCGTCAAGATCATTGGACTGTGCGAGGATCGCACGCATCTTGACCTGCCATAACGAAAATCTCGTCTTGTAGTCCAGCAACGGTAGATCGAACTTCATCGATGCCATCCAAAACCCTAATCTGAAAACAGATCTGAAACACGGGCTCTGATACCACTTGTTACAAAAGATAGCACGAAAACGATGAAGAGCGGAAAGATCAAACCAACGGGGACACGAGATTTAACGTGGAAAAACCTCTCCAAACAAAGGAAAAGAAAAAACCACGGGCGCCAGCCAGCAATACTTCACTATATCGGGGTGAGGTTACAAACGCCGTGGGTTTACAATGTGTGGCTTACCCAACCGGCGGCTTACAAGGTGTATTTATAGTGGGCAAACCCTAAGTCGGCCTGCAGTCCGACTCGGACACGATCCGTACCGTTACCGCGGGGGCTGCCGCCCCGCACCGCTAACGCAGGCCGACTAGTGAAATGCCTTTAATAGGTCTACGGCCCAAGCCTCCCCGCGACGGGCCTCCGCTCCGCTCCGAGGTTAGCCGCTCACTCCATATCGTCATATGAATTTGGATCACCATAAAACAACAAAATGATTCAAGATATTTTATGATAGTGTAGCGTCTTAATTAATTAAGCTGAGACTGCAACAAGAAAACAAGTTCTCGCCAAGGTTATGCCTTGTAACTGCATTAAAATGAATGCAATTACACTTGTAGGCTGGTCGGTAGCGGTGGTCCGTGTGTCACAGAATGTTGGAGACCGACATCACAAAACCTGATTAAGAAACAAAATGGAGTACCATATAATTGATTTATTATATGCATGACCAAATATGGATGGCAAAGTAGCTAGGCACACTAATCTTAAAATCTGAACACCAACCTAGAGCAATTTTCTCTTCGCAGATTTAGCAAGTTCCGCATCAACTCCAGCAAAAACAGTAGAGTTTATCTCGAGCTTGTACCTTTTTCGATGACGTTTTGCCTCGAAATTAAGAAGTAGGAACAATTCCGAGCAACGCGCCCGACCTAGCTAGCTAGGGTTCCCACCGCAGCCGCCGCCACCCGCCGCCGGCCGCCCCGCCGTCTCGCTTCCTCGTCGCGCGCAATAGCTTCGCACATAGCGAGAAAACGACGAAGAACGGAAATATCAAACTCACATAGACAACAAGATTTAACGTGAAAACCCTCTAATAATGGAGGAGAAAATATCACGGACGCCAGCCAAAAATATTTCACTATATCGGGTGAGGTTACCGAACCGGTGGCTTACAACATGTATTTATAGTGGGCAAAACCCTAAGTCAGTTGCAGTCTGACTCGGAACTCCGCTCTCCTCGTTAAAAGTTGGCCTTATCAGTATACAGGAATTCGGATCAACATAAAACAACAACGGGTGATATCTGTGCCGGCGGTTGGTAGGGAATTGCACAGGAGAGGAGGAGAGACTGAGAGAGGGCGTGCCGGGGTAGTCGTGGGAGAGGAGGTGGTTCAGTTTCGGTGGAGAGATGTGGCAGTGGAGAGTGGAGACCTGCAGGTCGCAGGAGAAGGTGGAGGTCGTGGGGTTCTTGATTTTCCGCGGGCCATTTTTCTTCTAATCCGGCGGGAGAATAGGAGTAGGACGAGTATGACCATCACCACCAAGTCAGTTTTAAAAATAGTAAAAAATACCCACTTCTGCCACTCACCTCTGCCACCTGTAAGTCAGAAAAAAGTTCTTAGTTTCAGTCCATTAATTTTCGTTTCATACATTGCCCTCGTCCCTCGAGTCCTGCCATACTGCTATCGCACGATCAGAATCGGTTTTTATGCGATTTGGTTTTGTTTCGTCGACAAATGGGCTCGCTCTGGACTCAGATCGCCCAACCTACATATACAACAACGTGTATAGAGCTAGCAGAGGAACTTGCGACTTCCCTTCCGGTGTTGCCGCCTTGCATCAGCGCGTTCACAAAATACCAATGACGAAGCCCGGTGCTTAACGCTAATCGGAGGTGAGGTGCTGCTCAATTTTTAAAAAGTCTAATATATTTGTTTAAATAGAAATTTTATTATAAAATTAGATCAAATGAATTTAAAGATTTAATTAATGGTAGATAAATAAAATATATTTTGCAATATTAAAATAATGAACTTCTAATCCGTTGTATGAATCGTGTATGTATCGTTGGTAGTTACGGAACCAATAAACAAAATCGATCGAATTTGGAGTGTGAGAATTGAAGAGTCGGTCGGAATGTTGGTGCAAAGGTAACTTTTAGACCTTTGCAAGATGACACTTCTGTTAGATTTTAACAACGTCACTCTTACTCTATAGGAGACGACACGGGGAAATATGCGAGCTAATTAAACCTAGGTTAGACGATCAATAATTTTAGGGCAAAATACAGGATGTGACAAAGTTTTCCATCCAGAAATTGAATTTTTGTTCTCCCGTTGCAACGCAGGAGGCATGTTTGGCTCTCCCGCCGCCGCTGTGAGCGGACGCCAAGAAAGCGGTGGTCGCGGCCGCGGGGCACCATCGACCCAATCCGGTGAGCCATCCGGAGTCACGCCGGTAGTATTCAGGTTGGTGCCCCCCAACGGGAAAGAAGCCGTCCGGCGACGAGGAGCGCCGTGGGGATGCAATTTGATACAGGCCCAGGCTCGGTGGGTAGTAGCACTGCTCCGATGGGTTCCTCTGATCAGATGTAAATCTGGCTGGCTCTTGTTCACGTTTCCTTTATAGATCCTTGGCTGGCCTCTATTTGATGGACTTTGATTCCGTCCAGTACGCCTATGTGCCGGCCGGCCAGACGCAGGGTGAGTGCTTGATGGATGGCTTCCATGCCTGCTACATATTTCAGTACTGTTTGCTAAGAACAGGCCGGGACATATTCTGGAAACATGCACATAGTTTATTTGACCATTCTAAGCAGCATGGTTTGTGAATAAACAGATGTTCTGCTTTTGCAAATTGTTTTTGCTGCTTGGTACTTCTTTAAGATTACACTTCATACTTTAGTTCTGATCAGAAAACACTAGAGGCTTTTACTGCAAATAAGGATTTGGGAATACACGTGTCTTCTTAATAATGGTCTAATTCAGTACATGGCTTATGTACAAACTGGAATACTGCAACAAGGACGGCCTGCATAGGACTATAATTTTTTGCAATATAAAATGAAGTATATTGCTCCCAGAAATTTATCATGACGTAATGGTTAGGGTACAGCTGATGTATCATTCTAGCAAAGACATGTTTTTGGTAGGTAAAACACAATGATTCTAATGTACATGATTTTCCTGTTTTCCGCAAGAGCATCGGGAATAAAGATCTAAGAGGTAAGAGCTACATGAATATTTTGATACAAAATCCTGAATGTTCTGTATTTTGCTTGTAGAATTAATGGATGCCGGAGACATCCAATCCGTCGACCACATCCCGATTATGTGCAAGGATGCCGTGGCATTCTTCTTCATGTCAATCTCGTAAGGAAATGGAATCAGCATAGTGCATAGCTGTATTTTTTCTTCGTCTACATGGATTTTATTCTGTTCATGTTAGTTGTCTCTGATACTAAAGCTGGATCATAATGCATGTGCATATGTAAATTTGGTCATATGATTTTACCGTTGCTCTAGCTGAATAACAAACATTGTTCATGGTTCTTGGTACTATACCGAACATACTTTTTTTTAACTTCTGGGAGACGGTTACATATGGTACTATACTTGAATAACGAACATTGTTCATGGCTTTTGATCAGCTATGAGAGATGTTACAGAAGTACATAGGCAATGTTCTCATATAACCACAGCCTACATGAATCTTTTTAATCAATACTCACACTGGCTTGATCAATGAGGGATGTTCCTCACGTGTGTAATTCACATCTGTTGTTAGCGTCTTAATTTTCTTTCAAAATTTGGTTTACGAACATGTGAAGACTATAAGGGTAGAGTACGTGAATATTATCACTGTTCTTAGAAACGACCATGGAGTATCAATTTTTTCTTATGATTTTTGCATGAGTTTGGTCATACCTCAAATTAGCTTTGTCAATGCAATCAAGTTCACTCGTATACTTGCCCTAGGATCAGGCAAGTAATAGCAACTTGAGTTAATTCCAGAAGGTTAGGAACAGTTAACCAAACTAAAACAATTAACCATGGATGACCAGGATAAGAGTAGTGTTACCTATATTTCTTTAGGAAATAGACAATCTACAAGTTTACATGATATGAAAGTCAACAATTATCTCCTTTCAGTTTATGTAAACATCTTTGAGTACAATAAAAAAGTTGGGACACCATGTATTTTCATATCAGGCCAAGTGAGGCCTGAAGGGGATGATTCCAATGGTTTATTAACTCAAAGTGAAATATGGTTCTCCTATAGCAAGATTGATACATGAATATCTCTACAACTTTGAAGTTTTTCCGTACCTTTTGTTTGTATTTTAGTATTCACCGTTTCATCTATTGGGATTGTCGACAAGGGTGTATGTCAGGAAAGAATGCAGCGGTGGCATGGAGGTCTCTGATTGAGATGCAAATACAAGAAGCGAGAGGTCACAGGTCATTGTCTAGCTGATGGATTACCATTAGTGATTACTCATTTTCATCATAAGACAAGCCATATGTGGTAGTTCTTGCTTGTGAATACAGATTTTATATGATCACTTTTTATTAGCTAGCAAATCTATTTTGCCTATCTACTTGCTGATTGTATTTACGTGGGTACTATAGCTTAAAAATATAGCTATGAATTCAAGTTGTACAAGTGATGTGGGTAATATTTGTATGTTTTACACCATTACTATTTCTATTGGCATCTGAAAGAAGCCAGGAGTGCCGCAAGGAGGCTTTGCTACTCATTTTATTTCGTAATATTTATTTTATTATTTAAGCATCTACTTGTGGATGCTCATGTAGTGATAGGTGCTAAGTTTACACAAAAATCGGAGAATAAGAACATGTGGTTGTGCCACACAGTTTCAAAATAGACAGCAGAGACAGGATGAGAGACGTGAAATGATGGATAATGATTTTAATTAGTGTATTATTATTGCTTCATTTAATATTTTCTTTGCAGAAAAAATAGCAAATTAGAAATACCAATGTCGCAACAAACAAATAGATGAATTGAAAGAGTCAATGAATCTTCATGAGTTAAAAAGTTTTACCATGGTAAAATAAAACAAATGGCTGTAAAAGAGTTTGACCTTTTACTCATTTAAATTTTGATGAAGCGATGCTAAGGTCACACGTGCGTTGCACGTGCACGTCAACTAATTTAGAAAAAGGTTAAAACATCTCATGTTTAGAAACAGAGCGAGTACTGCACAACTAAGAAATCGGCCACCAAAAAATGATCCGTTTCTATGTGGTTGATGGCCTTGGATTGCCCCGCCAAGGTCGCTTCTATTTTACAATCGTGTTGCTGATAACCATTAGATATTGTGACATTATTAATCTCATTTAACTTACTCACATCACGATATGTACTGTAGTACATGTTGTCTCCGGATACAAAGTTGAAATCATCCGATCCAATTATGCAGCTCTCTCTGTTATACTCGTCAAAATATAAGGCGCACTATTTTTAAGATGGTCTTTGACGCTCAACTTTGACCACAAAAATATAACAAAATATATTTGATGAGAATGTATATATGGTACCGTCGGATTCGTCTTGCAAAATTCTTTAATTTCATATATCTTTATAATAATCTTGGGTACACAATATAAGTATAAATCATGGTCAAAATTATACAGCATTAACAAGCGAGATTAAAGGGCGCCTTGTATTTTAAGACGGAGGGAGAATATTAAAAGTGAGTGAACATATGTATAAAATAAGCCTAGATTCACTCTGGTATGTATGTGCCCAACATGAAAAAGGTAAGTAGTGTGTCGTAGAAATAAACGGAAGGAGTACCAATAAGCCACGTCAACACACAAGTGACAATCAGAAAATGTGATGATACAAGTTTAAGGTCAGATACTACTAGCAGGAAAGTGATACCACCTACAGAAGATCAGAAATCTCATAGTATGATGATACGGTCCTATGTACCCATAATACTATCAGGAAAATAATACACACGGTACTTAAACCTAGAGTATGTACGCAATGTCAGGCTACACAAGTCAATAATGCTGGTCACATGTTTAAAACAGTAAACAATGTGTAACTGAACACTGAGCATATGGAACAGATAGTTTTCTTGGTATCTTCCACCCCCTGACAAATGTCATACGCCCCTAAAGGAGAATACATTGTTTCGATAGTCACATCCATTTAGGCCCTAGGTCATCCTCGTCTACACCTTCGCCCATATAGATGTGCCATACCGGATAGCACCAGAAAGGCTTCGGCAAAGGCCATCTGTTAACGAGTTACAAGCAAAAACATAAGGTGTTGAGCAATTGCATATAAACATGCATACATATGGAAGGTGTGTCACTCAAGGTGCAATACCTGTTTGGGTTATGATCCTTGAACATATCAGTAGCATCAGGCCTGGAGATAGAACAAAATTTCTTTAGTTTCAAATGATCAAAAGCATGTGCAACAGTTCATATGTCTAATTCTGAATTTAGAATATGACCCAAAATTCAGGTAGGAACACTAAAAAGATGACACAAGCCTTGAAAAATATGGTGCATAAAGAGCACTTGCAAACCATAGAAAAATCTTAATGGATGCAGAAATTAACATACATTGCATCGAAACTCCTCAGCACTTCAAGCACTACATTCCTGGGCACGTACGGAGTTTCTTCCAAGCCGTAGAAGTCCATGCCAATAAAATTCCCATCACGGTCAATAAGAGGCCCTCCAATCCCGGCCTAGCGCAAGAACAAAAGTAGCAAGTAAAGAAAGAGGATATTTACAAGCCATAATGGATGCAAAATGTAAAAATTAGCTCATGTAGC